>WNWK01015909.1:0-46393 GCA_009830355.1 Cherax destructor | reverse complement strand
GATGAAGTATGGGAAAGGGATTTGATTAGTAGTTTTTGCATTATAATTGTTTGGTATAAGTGTACATGATTTAGTGGTTTTGGTATAATGCATTTTGTCTAAAATTTTGTCTTCATATGTCCTATGATTAACATTTATTTTGTTGGGGTCATAGATTTGGATAATCGCCTTTGTTATAGTGTTCTTAGATATTGGTAAAACATGATATGGTGTTGGTATACGTGATTTTTGTTTGAATGTTTATAAAAATGGGTGTTTTTCTGTGATCTTAGTGGATTTGGGATGCGTGAATATAGAAATTGATGATCTTCTTTGTTATAGTGTTTTGTGGGAATGTGTAAATGGGTGTTAATGTGATATAAAAATGAGTGTGTTAGTGGGGTATAAAATGCGTGTTAGCGGTGTTGAGGTGTGTGATCTTAGATATTAGTAAATATGATATGGATTTGATGGTTGTGATTTTGTGTGAATGTTTATAAAAATGGGTGTTTTTCTGTGATCTTAGTGGATTTGGGATGAGTGAATATAGAAATTGGTGATCGTCTTTGTTATAGTGTTTTGTGGGAATGTGTAAATGGGTGTTAATGTGGTATAAAAATGAGTGTGTTAGTGGGGTATAAAATGCGTGTTAGCAGTGTTGAGGTATGTGATCTTAGATATTAGTAAATACGATATGGATTTGGTGGTTGTGATTTTGTGTGAATATTTATAAAAATGAGTGTTTTCTGTTATCTTTGTGGTGGGGTCATAGAATTTGTTAATCGTCTTGGTTATAGTGTTCTTAGATAATGTAGGTACAACAGGTTGAAACAAAAGTAGGTTGGGTGTGACATCACTGCCCGCCAAGTAAACATAGGTGGGAGTGTGACATCACGGGAGGTGCCCCTATCTGTGAAGTCGCCGGTCTTGGGGTGTGACGTCATGTGTTGGTGAGTGTACTTAGATATTGATAAATACGATACAGAGTTAGTGGTCGAAATTTTTTATGAGAATGTTTATAAAAAATGAGTGTTTTCTGTGATCTTTAAGATTTTGGAAGACATCTTATGGATTTTTTTGTTGTTGTTCTGAGGAAATGTGTATAAAAATGTGAGTAGATGAGTATGTAGTTTGGTGGATGAGATGAAATTTCAGTTGATGAAATGTGTGTGTGATTGAGAATGTAATTTGGCGGTGAGTTAGAAATGTCAAATGTTATTTGGGAGTAATCAATGGAATTTTTTTATAGTATTCAATGTCGTTTTGGCAGTATTCAATGGTGTTTTTGCTAGTAGTCAATGATGCATGAGTGTTTTTGGAGGTGTTCCAATATAATTTTGGAAATGTTCTAATGCAATTTGGAAGTGATCATAGAATTTAGTAATCACTTTGGTTATAATGTATTGTGGGGATATATATAAAAATTGAGTGTGTTATGTGAATTAGTGATTTTGAGGGAATGTTTGATGGTGTTTTGGGATTAATCAATGGTGATTTGGGAGTATTCAGTGGTGTTTTACGGGAAATCAATAGAGTTTTGGGGGTATTCAAACGATGTTTGAGAGTTTTTTGGAGATGTTCAATGGTGGTTTTTGGGTATTTAATGTTTTGGGAGTATACAAAGGTGTTTTATGGGGGTATTAAAAGGTGATTTGGTGGTGATCAAATGATGTGCAAGAGTGTTTTTTAATGTGTTCAAATGATGTATGAGTGTGTTTTGAAGGTTAGTTTAGGTTAGATTAGATTAGTTAGGTTAGGTTAGGTTAGGTTGGGTTATGATAGGTTAGGTAAAAATGTTATATGTTGTTATGGTATTAATCAAATGGTGTTTTGGGAGTATACAAAGGTGTTTGATAGTGTTTTTGGAGGTGTTCAGTGGTGATTTGGTATTATTCAATGGTATTTTGGGGGTATTTAAATAATGTATGAGAGTGTTTTGAAGGTTAGGTTAGATTAGTTTAGGTTAAGATAGGATAGTTTAGGTAAGGTTAGGTGATGTTAGGTTGGGTTAGGATAGGTTAGGTTAGGATAAGTTAGTTAGGTTATGATAGGTTAGTTAGGTTAGTTAGGTTATGATAGGTTAGTTAGGTTAGTTTAGGTTAGGTTAAGTTAGGTGTTGTTAGGTTGGGTTAGGATAGGTGAGAGTGTTTTGAAGGTTAGGATAGGTTAGGTTAATGTTTTGAGAGTATTCAGTGGTGTTTTAATGGTGTTCACTGGTGTTTTGGGTGCATTCATTGGTGTTTTGAGTGTATTCAGTGGTGTTTTAGTGGTATTCAGAGGTGTTTTGAAGTTGATCAAATGATGTATTAGAGTGTTTTGTTGGTCAATAGTGATTGTGTTTTTGGAAGTGTGTTTTTGTGTTTTGTGTTAGGTTTATGTTCATGTATTTTTGTGTTCATGATATATCTGAGTTGGAGGTGAGTAGTGATCTTGGTTAGTGTGTTTTGAGGGAATGTTTTGAGGGAAAGTTTGATGGTGTTTTGGGAGTATTCAATGGTGATTTTGAGTGATTTGAGGATTTTTTTTGTAAAAAATGTGATTATGTGATTACCAACAAACCCCTGGCTGTGTTCAAGCGGGCACTGGACAGGCACCTAAAGTCGGTACCTGACCAGCCAGGCTGTGGTTTGTACGTTAGACTGTGTGCAGCCAGCAGTAACAGCCTGGTTGATCAGGCTCTGATCCAACATGAGGCCTGGTCACACTGGGCCGCGGGTGCGTTGACCCCCGGAACACTCTCCAGGTAAACTCCAGGTAGTGTTATGTCTTAGTTGGGTGTGTTCATGATATGTCTTAGTTGGTGGTGATTGTGTTAGTTTTGGCAATGTGTCATGTCTTAGTTGGTGATGTCTTAGTTTTTGGTAATGTTCCATGATTTTGTTGGAGGGTGTATGTCTTTGTTAGTTTTGGCAATGTTTTAGTTGGGTGTGTTCATGATATGTCTTAGTTGGTGG
The DNA here is from genome assembly GCA_009830355.1 of Cherax destructor. Taxonomy (NCBI): domain Eukaryota; kingdom Metazoa; phylum Arthropoda; class Malacostraca; order Decapoda; family Parastacidae; genus Cherax; species Cherax destructor. Next base: position 43,460 of record WNWK01015909.1, on the reverse strand, counting down.
TGACTGTGTTAGTTTTTCGTAATGTTCTATGACTTAGTTGGAGGGTGTATGTCTGTGTTAGTTTTGGCAATGTTTTAGTTGGAGGTGTATGTCTTATGTCTTAGTTGGGTGTGTTCATGATATGTCTTAGTTGGTGGTGACTGTGTTAGTTTTTCGTAATGTTCCATGACTTAGTTGGAGGGTGTATGTCTGTGTTAGTTTTGGCTATGTGTTATTTTATAGTTTGAGGTGTATGTCTTATGTCTTAGTTGGAAGTGTTCAAATGATGCATGAGAGTGATTTGAAGTTAAAGTTAGGTTAGATTAGGTTAAATGTTATTTGTGGTGTTTGATAGTGTTTTTGAAGGTGTTCAAATGATGTATAAGAGTGTTTTAGTGGTGTTCAAATGTGGTATAAGAGTGATTTTGATGTTGATCAATGATGATTTGGGAGTAATCAATGATGATTTGGGAGTATTCATTCGTGTTTTAGGGAGTATTCAAGGGTGTATTGGTGGTGTTCAATGGTGTTTTTGGGGAATGTGTAAAAATGTGTGATGTTTTAGTGATCATAGTGGTTTTGAGATTAGTGTACTTAGTTAATGGTTTTGTCATCTTAAAAAGTTGGTTATAGTGTTTTGAGGGAAAGTTTGATGGTGTTTTGGGAGTATTCAATGGTGATTTTGAGGGGTGTTTTTTGAAGGTGTTCAAATGATTTTTGAAAGTGTTTTGAAGGTGATCAAATGATGTATTAGAGTGTTTTGGTGGTGTTCAAAGTAATCTGGATGTGTTATGGAGTGAGTTGATAAGGGTTGTTTTTGTCAGAATATTTCTAAACAGTTATTGAGAAATGTGTGTGTGTGTGTGTGTGTGTGTGTGTGTGTGTACTCACCTAATTGTGGTTGGAGGGGTCGAGACTAAGCTCCTGGCCCTGCCTCTTTGCTGTCCGCTACTGGGTCTCTGCTCTCCCTGCTCCATGAGCTTTATCATACCTTGTCTTAAAACTATGTATGGTTCCTGCCTCCATTATATCTTTCTCTAGACTATTCCACTTCCTGACTACTCTATGGCTGAAGAAATGCTTCCTAACATCCCGTTGACTCATCTGAGTCTTCACCTTCCAGTTGTGTCCCCTTGTTTCTGTTTTCTCTCTCTGGAACATCCTGTCACTGTCTACCTTGTCGATTCCCTGCAGTATTTTGTATGTCGTTATCATGTCTCCTCTGATCCTTCTTTCCTCCAGTGTTGTTAGTCCTATTTCCCTCAACCTTTCTTCATAAGACAGACCCCTGAGTTGTGGAACTAACCTTGTCGCAAACCTTTGCACTTTCTCTAGTTTCTTTACGTGCTTGACCAGATGTGGGTTCCAGACTGGTGCTGCATATTCTAGTATGGGCCTGATGTACACGGTGTACAGTGTCTTGAACGATTCCTTGTTAAGGTAACTGAACTCTAATCTTAGGTTTGCCAGTCGCCCATATGCTTGATGTGTGCCTCCGGAGACGTGCTTGGCATTATACTCACCCCAAGGTCTTTCTCCTTTGACGAGGTTTGTAGCCTTTGTCCGCCTAGCCTGTACTCTGTCAGCAGTCTTCTTTGCCCTTCTCCGATCTTCATGACTTTGCATTTGGTGGGATTGAATTCGAGAAGCCAGTTGCTAGACCAGATGTCAAGCTTGTCCAGGTCTGTTTGAAGTCCTGCTTGGTCCTCCTCCGATGTGATTCTCCTCATTAATTTTACATCATCTGCGAACAGAGACACTTCTGAGTCTATCCTGTCCGTCATGTCATTTACATATATACAGTGGACCCTTGAAAATCGTGATTAATCCGTTCCTGAGAGGCCGCCTATTTTCAAAATGGACGATTTTCAAATCAATTTTCCCCATAAGAAATAATGTAAATCAAATTAATCCGTTCCAGACACACAAAAGTATGTATATACTGTACATAGTATAAAATAGTAATATATTGACACTTACCTTTATTAAAGAGTTGTTGATGTGTGGAAGAAGGAAGGAGGGGAGAAGGTGGTGGAGGTGTTGCTAGTGTTTGGAAGGGGAATCCCCTTCCATTAACACTTCAGGTACCAAGTCCTTTTCTGGGGTTACTTCCCTTCTTTGTTTTTTAATGGCACTAGGACCAGGTTGAGAGTCACTGGATGCCTTTCTTGCAAAATAACTGTTCACAAAGGTCTGTTTCTGGCAGTTCTTTAAAATGTCCCTAAAATGTGACAAGACATTGTCATTGAACATGTCACATACACGGCCTGCAACAGCTTTGTCAGGGTGATGCTCTTCCACAAATTTTTCCATACTAGTCCACATTGTACACATCTCCTTAATCTCTAAAGAAAGCAACTTCTTCCTTTTCCCTTCCTCCTCCTCTGAAGCAATTTCCTGAGCTTTGGTCTGTTGTTCTTGCAGTTGAAGGTCTTGCAGCTCTTCAGTGGTTAGTTCTTCATCGTGGTCCACCAGCAATTCTTCCACATCCTCACCACTAACCTCCATTCCCACAATGTTTTCCACAACTGGCATAGGGCTGTCAGAGTCATCCCCAAACCCTTCAAAATCCCTCTTTTCAACACAATCTGGCCACAGTGGTCTCCAAGCAGAGTTCATTGTCCTGGGAGTCACTTCCTGCCAAGCCTTACCTATAAGGCGTATGCAATGCATGATATTGAAGTGATCTTTCCAGAACTCTCTTAGGGTCAAAGTACTGCCTGAGGTTATGTCAAAACACTTTTGAAACATTGCTCTGGTGTAGAGTATTTTGAAGTTTGAAATGACCTGCTGGTCCATGGGCTGGAGGAGAGGAGTGGTATTAGGGGGCAAGAACTTCACTTTGATGAACTTTAAATCCTTCACAATTTGCTCTTCCATGTCTGGAGGATGACCAGGAGCATTGTCCATTACCAGGAGGCACTTAAGTGGCAATTTATTTTCCAGGAGGTATTTCTTCACACTGGGGCCAAACACTTCATTGAACCAATCAAGGAAAATTTCCCTGGTGACCCATGCCTTACTGTTAGACTTCCAAAACACACACAAATTAGCCTTGGCAACACTGTACTTCTTGAACACTCTGGGATTTTCAGAGTGATACATGAGTAAAGGCTTCACTTTGAAATCACAACTAGCATTGCCACACAACATGAGAGTTAGCCTGTCTTTCATATTATTATTATTATAATCAAATAGAAGCGCTAAACCACAGGGGTTATACAGCGCTGCAGGTTATTGTAGGATGCAGGGAGAGTGGGTTGTAAGAGGGAGATGGACGATTAGTATTGGAGTGCAAGATGACGGAGGATAGTGCAGGGGGTGGAGGGTAACAAAGATCAAGGTAGAAGGGACTGAGGGAGGTGCTAGAGGTATAATCTTCAGAGTTTGTGTAGTAAGTCAGTTTCTGTCAAAAAGTCAATGAGAGAGTCAGGATTAAAGGAGGGTCCATCTGCAAGAAGGGAAGGTAAAGAAAGGGCCGCAGAGCGAAGACGTCGTTGGAGGTAAATTCTGCGTGCTCGTTGATAGAGTGGGCAATCCAACAGGATATGTCGAACAGACACTGGAACCTGACAATGCTCACAGAGAGGGGCAGGGAGCCTCTCCATGAGATACCCGTGAGTAAGCGAGTGTGGCCGATGCGAAGACGGAGAGTGTAGTCTCCCAACCTCGACATTGGTGACAAGAAGAAGGCCAGAAACCTATAACCGGTTTAATTGAATGAAGTTTGTTATTCAGCAGGTCAGACCAGCGTTGTTGCCAACGGGTGCGAAGGTGGGTAGCAATGACCGCAAAATAGTCCGTGGAAAGGAACACCTCTATATGAAACTGGAAGGTCATGTACTGCTGACCGCGCAGCAGTGTCTGCCTGTTCATTGCCCTGTACGTCAACATGACCAGGGACCCAACAAAAGACAATATCTTTATGCTTGCTAAAGATACGGCGTAACCAAAGGTGGATACGAAGAACTAGGGGTGAGGTATATCAATTTTACGGATAGCCTGTAAAGCACTAAGGGAGTCTGAAACGACCAAAAATGGTGATACAGGCATAGATGCAATACGGATAAGTGCCACAAGAATGGCATACAATTCAGCCGTAAATATGCTAGCCGAGGGTAATAGATGCCCTCGTACGCGCTGTCTGGAAACACTGCTGCGAATCCAACACCGTCAGATGACTTTGAACCATCGGTGTATACTGCGATGGCATGGGAATGAGAACGGAAATGGTCTAGAAAGAAAGAGCGAGAAGCCGCCGTAGGCAGTTGGGCTTTCGCGCAAGGTAGAGGAATAGAACAGACACTGACAGCAGGAACTTCCCAAGGGGGTAGAAAAAGGTGAAGCCACATGAACATATAAAGGCGGAAGCTAAAGGGGAAGACAAGAGTGTATGCAGACGAAGAGAAAAGGGACGAAGTAAACAGGGGCGACGAACAAATAACGGCGTCTACTAACATCTGTGACAATCCTATACATGGAAGGATTGCGGAGGTCATGAGAGCGAACATAATAGCGAATGCAATGTGCATCGAGGCGATCGGACAAGGATGGAATGTTCGCTTCTACATAGAGGCTCTCAACCGGGGAAGAACGAAAGCACCAAGGCATAAGCGTAATCCCTGGTGATGGATGGGATTAAGGCTGGAAAGAGTGGCAGGAGAGGCTGCCGAATATATCTGGTCACCATAATCGAGTTTCGATAGAATTAGGGCCGAATGTAGACGAAGGAGGGTTCTACGATCAGCCCCCATGAAAGATGTGCGAGGTTTTAAGGAGGTTCAGCCGGCTATGACAAGTCGCCTTCAGAGAGGTAATGTGAGGTTTCCAGGACAATCTGCGGTCAAACAGGAGGCCGAGAAACCTGACTGTATCACGTTCTGGGATACGTAAGCCGTATGGTACAATGGATGATCAGAGACCACTGAACGCCTAGTGAACGTAATTTGATGAGTTTTGCCACTAGAAAATTTAAACCCGTGAGTGGTGGCCCAATCAGAAACCCGGTTGATGGCATGCTGGAGGAAACTGCAATGAGGTGACAGTCAGCACCTGCACAAGCTATAGCAAAGTCATCCACATAGAGCGATGACCAAATATTGGATGGGAGAACAGATGCCAGATTATTTATAGCAAGCAGAAAAGTGTTGTGCTCAGAACACATCCCTGGGGGACACCTTCAGCTTGGACAAATTCGGGAGAGTTCATTACTAACCCGGACCGGAAATGTCTGTCAGTTAAAAAGCCTTAAGAAAGAATGGTAGGTTGCCTCGGAGGCCTAAGGAGTGGGCCTGGGCCAAGATATTATATCCCCAAGTTGTATCATAAGCCTTCTCAAGGTCGAAAAAGATAGCGATAACCGAATGGTTATTCGCAAAGGCATTACGAATATACGTATCCAAGCGCAGCAAGGGTCAATAGCAGAACGGCCCTTACGGAAGCCATACTGACTAGGGAGAGACTACTGTGAGTCTCTAAATACCACATCAAACGTCTATTAACTAGACGTTCCATCACCTGCAAACTGCACTGGTAAGAGCGATGGGACGGTAGTGAGGGATCACGTCCCGTAGCACCTGGTTTTCGAAAAGGGAGAACAATAGCAGACTTCCACAGCTGGGTAATAACTCCTTGCGACCATATAAGATTAAAGAGTCGTAAGAGGACAGTAGAGCAGACTGATGTAAATGCTGCAGCATACGAATATGTATGCCGTCTGGCCCAGTACCGATGATCGGCAAGCAGAGATGTTGCCTCAATTCTTGAAGGGTAAAAGGCACATTATAGGATTCTTCTCTAAGAGAAGAAAAATCTAAAGGCTTTAACTCGCTGGCAGACTTAGAAGAAAGGAACGAGGGCATAGATGGAGCCCTGAGAGATGCGGACGAGATGATTACCAATTTCAGTGGCAACGGCAAGAGGGTGTGTATTCGACACCAGCAACCTGAAGAACAGGAGCCGGGTCGGGAGAATTTACCACTCAATTTCCGCACTTTCTTCCAGACTGCACTCATCGAGGAAGCTGAAGTGACAGTAGAAACGTACTCTCGCCAACAAGTGCGTTTAGCATCACGTATGACACGGCGAGCAATAGCTCTCTTCTGCTTGAAATCAAGGAGTCTCTCTGTGGTTCTGTTATACCGATACCTGCCCCATGCAGCGCGTTTAAACGCACTGCCCGAGGCCAATAGGAGACCACCAAGGCACGCACTTCTGAGGATGCTTGCCCGAGGTTTGGGAATAGAATGCGAAGCCGCTGTGAAGATGGAGGACGAAAAGAGATGTAAAACCTCATCAATGGAGGACGAGGTAGGAACCTCATAAAAGGCAGTAAGATGTGCGTAAAGGTCCCATTTCGCCCGGTCAAATTGCCAGCGTGGGCAATGAGGAGGTGGAAAACAGAGGGGACTGTAGGATGATTGGGAAATGATCGCTGTCATGTAAGTCCGGAGGACAGACCAGGTGAAGTCAAGGACAGTTGATGAAGAGCAGATAGAAAGATCGATGCAGGAGAAAGAATGAGTTCGGGGATCAAAATGGGTAGGAGTACCCGTATTTAAAACATGGAGGGAAGAGAAGCAAGAAATGCCTCTAACTGAATGCCACGGAGTCACAGTGCGACCCTCCCCAGAGAAAGTGGTGCGTTAAAATCGCCAAGTAATAGAAGGGTGGCGGTAAGGAAGAAACCAGAAAATCAATATCTGGGATAGACAATGCCCGAAGGGGAGAGATATAAAGAGCAGAGTGTATACCACTTATTCAAGTGGATACGGGCTGCGTGTAATGTAAGGAAAAAGGGACATAGAGCTGACGGTATGGAACACCCAGTGCGTATAAGAAGAGCACTTTCGTTAAAGGTTCCATCGGAAAAGGATCCGATGAATATAACAAATTATAGCCTGAAAAGGGCCTGATAACAGTGGATTGTAGTTTGGGTTCTTGCAAACAGACCCCAATAGGGGAAAACTGGGAGAGCAGCACCTGAAGCTCACCCCTGTTACCCCTGAGGCCTCGGATATTCCACTGCAAATAAGCCATGATTTATGGAGAAAAAGATAGAAGTGGTAGTGAGAGGAAGCTATGGACTAGGGTTAGAAAAGTCCACGTGTGGAGGCAGCGGAAGACCTGTAATCAGAGGGGGAGGAGGACGTTGTGAAGGAAGGGGGGGTTGAGACAAGAAGGAGATTAGGAACCTCAGACGGAGTAGTGTCCATCATCGGCCCAGTCTCTGAAATATATTCTGCAATAGCTTCCAGTGTTTCGGAAGTCAAAGATGCAGAATGGGAGACTACATTAGAAATGGAAGAAACTATCGGGGAGTCTATAGACTGTACTAAAGTAGAGGACGAGGAGGTAGAAGAGGGAACTGTCGTAGGGACTTGGGAAGGGACAGGGGATGAAGGTAGTGTATGAGGAGGATGATGAACCTCCACACACGTTACAGAACTAGTCGGAGGCGAAGAACCTGGCAATAGGATTTTTGCCGGGCTTATAAGAGGGGGCGCTGAGGTTTAGGTGTAGGACGAGGACGTGTAGACTCAGAACTGTGCGAGTGAATAGAGGAAGGAGTGTGGATAGTATGGGAGCCGAGGTAGGGACCTCGGGCCAAGAACTTCAAAAGGATTCGAGACAGGGGTGACGGAGGATGAGGCGACCACAGAGGAAGCCGTGGAAGTTGGGACCCCAGAAGCAGGGCGACGTTTAGCAATGCGAGAATAAGAAATACAGGGAAGTTTCCCTTGAAGGCGAAGATGAGAGACAGCCATAGCATAGGAGAAGCCTTCTGCCCTTTGAGACAACGGATTTCCCGCTCATTCAGGTAAACCTGACAACGGCGAGAATACGAAGGATGTGCCTCATGACAGTTAAGGCAAGAGGGAGGTAGAGTACAAGAAGAACTGGCATGGTCGTCAGCACCACAGACTGGGCATTCGGCCATGGACCTGCAATATTTTGCCGGATGACCAAAACGCCAGCAGTTTCTACACTGCTGCGGTGTAGGGGTCACCTTCGAACTTGTAAACGTTGACCTGCAATGTAGACCGAAGGAGGCAGTTCTCGGCAGTCAAACGTTAAACGAGCTATATTGCAAGGATAACGTCTTCGCTTATTGGCTGGGAGGACAAAAGTGTCAACTTTAAGGATAGGGAGTTCTTGGAGCTCAAGCTTCTCGAAAATGTCATCACCACATGTCTGGAAATTCCGTTGGACAATGGTGTGGGGCAAAATGACAGAACCACAACAAGAATTGAGGGAATGGTGCTTGTCAATAGTAACAGGTGTAGTGTCAATGGTCGTAAGAAGAGAAAGATCGCGAGCTTGGCCAGCATTCTGGACCGTGATGATGCGTGCCACTCTTGAGAGCGTGAAATGACATGTTTTGACCAACATGGCGTAGCAGAGCCTTACCAATACTATGGTCTGAAAGATAGGTATTAGGAGAAGTTGGACGAAGAGTAAAAAACTTTGTCCATTGAGTGGTTTGAAACAGAGAGTTTAAGGGGGCATGACGAGCTTGACGTTTCTGAGATGAACGAGAAGAAAGTGTCGAATCGTCATGTGTGGGTCTTGGTCGTTTGGGTGTGGGACCAGGGGTGGTCCGATGAGACGGGCGGCGATTCGAAAATTGCCGCACGGGCCCGAGGAGAAGCCGGAATCAAGGTCAGAGAAGAGCGAAGGTCAGACGTATCGAAAGAGCTAGTCGGGTCCCTGGTACCTGAAGCAGGTGACGAATCGGCACCAGCAAGAGGTACAGGGGCATGAGAGGTGCCAAAGAGTTGTCCGTTAACGAGGCAGGGTCAGTACGGGTGCGGTATCGGAAGGGGCCCGGGGTAGTGGGTTCATGGATTGGGTCAGCCATGGTTAGGTTACTTCTTTCTTTTTATTTTTAAGAAAAAAAAGAAAGAAGAAAAGAAAATAAAAATAAAAAAGAAGAAAAAGGGGAACGTGGAGGAATAGGTCCTAGGAGGAATGAAAGGGAGCGCAAATCCCCTCCGTGCCCAAGAGGACCTCAACACCGCAAGTAGTGCAGATGCTGCATGGAACCCGTGCCATACCCTACCCTTCATGCCAGTAAACCAGCAATCCGGGATAGCAACCTCACATCCACCGAGCCATCTCAGCGGACAAAGAGGGGGCGGCCGGATATCCGCCACAAAGCATACCGCCTTCGGTCACCACCCCCGGAATCCGAAAGGTGGCCTCCACAGATACACCCGTCGCCCGAAAGATACCCAAAGTCACCCCCCGGGTGACCGGAGAGGGATCGGGACATCCCCAGGCGATCCAGATTCCACGGCAAACTACGCCACCGCCAAGGACCTCAACGGAATGGGATAGACTACGATACCCTTCCCCCTACCTAGGAACTAGAATTCCTGAGGAGAGAAGCTCCCAGGGTAAAACTGGGAAGGAAATAAGGGAGGGAGGAGGAGGAGGAGGAGGAGGAAAGGGAAAAGGGAGGATGGGGAAGATGGGAAAAGGGAGGGGGGATTGGGGGGTAATTAGGTTCGGTCTGAGGAAGAAGACCAAGAGGTCCAATTCCTCAGACCGATAGCCTCTTTACCACGACAAGGAGCCCCCCTTAAAGAGGCTGTCTTTCATAGGCTTGTGTCCTCGCAGTGCCTTTTCCTCCTGAGTAATGTAGGTCCTCTTTAGCATTTTCTTCCAAAAGAGGCCTGTTTCATCACAATTGAACACTTGTTGGGGTTTGAATTGTTCAGACTCTATGTACCCCTTCCCCTGTGGTTTAGCGCTTCTATTTGATTATAATAATAATAATATGTACCCCTTGAATTCATGAACAAATTTTTCAGCCGCACATTTGTCAGAACTTGCAGCCTCTTCTCCATGCCTTACAACATTGTGTATACCACTTCGCTTCTTGAAATTTTCGAACCAGCCTTTGCTGGCCTTGAATTCATCAACTTCAGCACTCGTTCCAGGACTTTTCTTTATGAGATCGTCATGCAACTCCCTTGCCTTTTCGCAAATTATTGACTGTAACACTATCTCCTGCTAACTCTTTTTGTCTGATCCACAAAAGCAACAACTTCTCAACTTCTTCGATTCTTTGCGATCTCATTTTCGATAGCATATTCACCCCTTTCGCAACATCAGCTTCCTTGATTTCCTTTTTCTTCAACAAGATGGAAGTGATCGTTGAATGGGCCTTCCCATACATCCTGGAAAGATCAGCCACACGTACACCACTTTCATATTTTTCTATGATCTCTTTCTTAACTTTTATTGTGTTTCTCACTTTCTTTGCCACAGGGCTGGCACTAGGAACTTTCTTTGGGCCCATGGTAGCTTATTTAGCAGTTGCAAGCACTAAAATGAATGGAATATTGACAAAATGTATGGTATGAATGCGTAGGTGGCGTGGGGGTGGTCACTCGGTGGTAAACAATGCCACACTGACGCTCAATGTGTTTATGTGCCCAGGCGGCCGGGAGGCCACGCAGACGCGTTTCAGACGACCGGCATTTTTCAAGTTAACGGATGATTTTCAAGTCAATTTTTTGCCAAAAAAAGAGGACGATTTACAAATTCGCCGATTCTCAAGGGAGACGATTTTCAAGGGTCCACTGTACCAAGAATAACACTGGTCCTAGGACTGACCCCTGCGGTACACCGCTCATCACAGGCGCCCACTGTGATACCTCATCACGCACCATGACCCGTTGTTGCCTCCCTGTGAGGTATTCCCTGATCCATTCCAGTGCCCTTTCTGTTATACATGCTTGTTCTTCCAACTTCTTTACTAATCTCATGTGAGGAACTGTGTCGAAGGCCTTCCTGCAGTCCAGGAAAATGCAATCAACCCACCCCTCTCTCTCTCTTGCCTTACCTCTGTTACTTTATCATAGAACTCCAGGAGGTTTGTTACACAGGATTTGCCTTCCCGGAATCCGCGCTGTCTGGTATTTATTATCCTGTTCAGCTCCAGATGCTCCACCATTCTTTTCCTGATGATTTTCTCCAGGACTTTGCACACTATGTGTGCGTGCGTGTGTGTGTGTGTGAGTGAGATGAGGTATGTTGGTGGTAGTGAGGTCATAGTGACTTCACACCTCCTCGCTTGCCACCGTCTGGAGATTCAGGTGTTCTGGTCTGCGTCAGTAAGCAGTAGATGTCTAGACTTGAGTGTGGGGTGGTGTGTGTGTTTGTGTGAGTGTGTGAGCGTAAATTTTAATGAAATTAATGTATTGTGAATATTTTAAAAGAAAATATAGAAGTGAAAAGTTGTTGAATAGAGTTGTTAATGTGAACTCCCATGACGTCACATCAACAGGTTGAAACCCGTAAATCCTTGTGTGTGACGTCACGGTGACCCAGGTGTAGTGCAGGTAGAGTTGCCGAAAAGTGTTTCTTGACAACTCTTTTACTAAAAACATGATTTATTAATAAATATGATTAGAAAGAGTTGTATTTAGTTAAACACATGAGGGAAAATATATATGCTATGAAGAAGAATCATATAATGTGATCTGTGATATTAAAATATGTTAATCGAGGTTGGAGTGAGTGATAGAGATCTTATGTGGAATTTAGAAAATGAGTAATTGGCAACTTAAATCATGGATTTTAAAAGGGTTCCTGAGAGAGTATTCATTTCAGTATCGTCTTTTGTCATAACATCAAGTAGACTCATCTTGTGAATTTCTCAAGAAGTTGAATATAGGTGTGTAATGGGAGTATTGGTGTGTTTTAGGAATGTTGTGGGATATGAGTGAAAAAATGTTAGTGGATATTAAAACGTCTGAAAATTTGTTGAATTACGAGAAAAATTGTGTGAATAATTAAACAAAAATGAAAAGTGTATGTAGAGCAAAGTGCAGAAAATATGTGATGTCCTGGGTTAAGTATCGTTGGGTTGTGTGTGAGTGAGGTGAGGTGAAGGGGAGAGATATGAAAGGAAGAGTGAGGTGCTGGGGCTTGTACATGGTAGAATAGTGAATTTGTGACTTAGGAGTTTGTTGCGCCTTGTCTTGCCTTGGGGTGTGTGTGTGTGTGTGTGTGACCTTAGATAATGGTAATCATGGAGTTGGTGAACATGAAAAATGTGTAATGTTTTCCCTATGTTGTATATGAAATGTAGTGAAATTTGTTGTATTTGTTGATATAAAGAAAGAGGGAAAAATGAATTGCATATGAAATTTGTTGTATTTGTTGTTAATGAAAGAGGGAACTTTTTATTCTGTTACATGAAAACATGGAAAATGTATATGAAATTTGTTGAACTGGAGATCCCGTATGGGGACTTCTTTTGTTACCTGAAAAAATTGTTAATGTACCTTTCTTAAACTGTTTCCTGAAAACATGAAATAATTGTATCTTTTTATTGTTACCCAAAAAAGGGAATATATGTATTAATTGTATAATAATAAATAAATGATGAAAAAAATGTGTATGTCATTTATCACTTGACAAAAATTTGATGTATTACCAGAAAATTGTGTGTAACAAATATATGTTGAAAAAAATTGTGTAATGATTCACCTCTGATTTATAAACATATTGAGGTGGAAAAAATATGTTATCCACTTGGTGGTAAAATAAATCTTAACAGGAACTCTGAAAAGTGGGAAAACCACTTATCTCTTAAACCCCATAGGAAAAAACTTCAACAAATATGCTTACTTGTTGAATGAAGCTAATAACATAGTGGTGTTTAGCTGAGATTCAGGAGATAAAAATGCCCTAATAAGTCAATATTAAGTCTAAATTTGCTTACCTTGATTGGATATTGTAGTTGAGATCCAGGAGATAAATCTAAGGAAGACAAACCACCCTCCGAGATATAACATTAAACAAAAAAATATTGAAAAATAAAAATAAATGGAAAAATGGGAAAAATTGGATTTTAGGAGGAGGGGGATCAAGGGGCATTTTAGTTCAATTAACTTAAAGAGAGGAAATAATATTGCCAAATAGGAGAACCTTCAAAATGAAATATTCGAGAAAAATGAAAAAAATAGAAAAAAAAACATTTAGCGGGGCGATCCAGAAGTAAAAGGGGATGGGGCGGGAGTAGGGGTAAAATGGGTGAGGGGGTTTAAGAAAGGATGAAGGTCAAAGATGGGGCGGAAGAGGGGGGATCGAAAAAGGGGGTAAGAGAGAGATCCTCAAAAAAGGGGGTTAGGATGGGGAGCCCCCCAAAAGTTAGCCGCTGCTGTTTTCCCTACTACTGTGACCATATGCCTGATCACATAATTTGGATTTATTATATTATTATTATAATCAAAAGAAGCCCTAAGCTACAGGGGTTATACAGCCATAATTTGCATTTAGTTTAATCATCATCTGTGTCTCCCAAACCGCCAGAAGTACCTGTAGCCAAGCCTAAGCCTGGCCACTACAACATCAGTCAGTCTGTTCACATTGAAAGTTGCTCCATAAACATGCCCATCTATGTTCATGTTATCATGTGCACAGATAGGCACGTTCATGGAGATTAGATTTTGCCACCGAAGTGGCTAGTTTATTGTGCACCCTGTATCCAGCATGTGGACGGTAGTGTAAAAGCATAGGATACACAAAAGGCCTAGAAACGAGGTCCCAAAAGGGTTAACAATTGTACATTTGGGTTTATATCTACAGTTCACTTATCTGTTACAAGCAAATTTAGGAAATTTGCTTAGTATAACTGTTATTTTATTTTCATTAATAAGATATCTTGACATGTCACATAGGTTATTATACTGTCTATCTCTGTATTCCTCAATAAGTGGACAATTAAGCACATAGTGTTCAAGACAGTGACCATATGCCTAATCACATAATTTGCATTTAGTTTGATCATCATCTGTCTCCCAAACTGCCAGAAGTACTTGTAGCCAAGCCTAAGCCTGGCCACTACAACATCAGTCAGTCTGTTCACATTGCAAATGTCTCAATAAACATACTTATCTATGTTTATGTTATCATAGTGGGTTATAGATCTACTAGGCTTCTAACTGCATTCCTATTGCAATCATTTTCATTATTTACTTCTCTCCTAATATTATTCCTAATGCTAAACACAGATATACCAAAGTTATATTCTACATTCTCCTTCTGGGTACTCTTCTTGGCTAACATATCAACTTTATCATGAAGGATTATTATTATTTTATTCAAAAAGACGCGCTAAACCACAGGTGTCATACAGCGCAGCAGATTACAGCAGGATGCAGGAAGAATGGATTTTAAGAGGGAGAGGGATGATTAGTAGGGTATGGAGTGCAGCAGGACAGTGGATAGTGCAGGGATAGAGGGTAGCAAGAGATCGAGGTAGAAGGGACTGAGGGAGGTGCTAAAGGTATAATCTTCAGAGTTTGTGTAGTAAGTCAGTTTCTGCAAAAAGTCAACGAGAGAGTCAGGATTAAAGGAGGGTCCATCTGCAAGAAGGGAAGGTAAAGAAAGGGCCGCAGAGTGAAGACGCGTTGGAGGTAAATTCTGGTGCTCGATGATTGAGTGGGCAGTCCAACAGGATATGTCGAACAGACACTGGAACCTGACAATGCTCACAGAGGGGGCAGGAGCCTCTCCATGAGATACCCGTGAGTAAGACGAGTGTGGCGATGCGAAGAAGGGAGAGTGTAGTCTCACAACCTCGACATTGATGACAAGAAGAAGGCCAGAAACCTATAATCGGTTTAATAGAATGAAGTTTGTTATTCAGCAGGTCAGACCAGCGTTGTTGCCAACGGGTGCGAAGGAGGGTACCAATAACCGCAAAATAGTCCATAAAAGGAACACCTCTATATGAAACTGGAAGGTCATGTACTGCTGACCGCGCAGCAGTGTCTGCCTGTTCATTGCCCTGTACGTCAATATGACCAGGGACCCAACAAAACAATATCTTTGTGCTTGCTAGAGATACGGCGTAACCAAAGTTGGATACGAAGAACAAAGGGGTGAGGTGTATCAATTTTACGGATAGCCTGTAAAGCACTAAGGGAGTCTGAAACGACCACAAAAGGTGACACAGGCATAGATGCAATACGGATAAGTGCCAGAAGAATGGCATACAATTCAGCCGTAAATATGCTAGCCGAGGGTAATAGATGTCCTCGTACAACGCTGTCCGGAAACACTGCTGTGAATTCGATGCCGTCAGATGACTTTGAACCATCGGTGTATACTGCGATGGCATGGGAATGAGAACGGAAGTGGTCTAGAAAGAAAGAGAGAGAAGCCGCCGTAGGTAGTTGGGCTTTCGTGCAAGGTAGAGGAATAGAACAGACACGGACAGCAGAAACTTCCCAAGGGGGTAGGGGAAAGGGAGATGTCACATGAACATATAGAGGTGGGAGCTGAATGGAAGACAGGAGTGAATGTAGACGAAGAGAAAAGGGACGAAGTAAGCAGGGGCGACGAATAAATAAAGAGTGCCTACTAACATCTGTAACAATCCTATACATGGAAGGATTGCGGAGGTCATGAGAGCGAACAAAATAGCGAATGCAATGTGTATCACGATGATCGGGTAAGGATGGAATGTTTGCTTCTACATAGAGGCTCTCAACCAGGGAAGAACGAAATGCACCAAGGCATAAGCGTAATCCCTAATGATGGATGGGATTAAGAATGGAAAGAGTAGCAGGGGAGGCCGCAGAATATATCTTGTGCTCATAATAAGTTTCGACAAAATTAGGGCTGAATGTAGGCGAAGGAGGGTTCTACGATCAGCCCACCATGATAGATGTGCGAGGGTTGGGTTTTAAGAAGGTTCAGCTTGGTGTGACAAGTTGCCTTCAGAGAGGTAATGTGAGGTTTCCAGGACAATCGACGGTCGAACAGGAGGCCGAGAAACCTGACTGTATCACGTTCTGGAATACGTGAGCCGTATAGGTACAATAGATGGTCAGAGACCACTGAACGTCTAGTAAATGTAATTTGATGAGTTTTGCCACTAGAAAATTTAAATCCATGAGTGGTGGCCCAATCACAAACCTGGTTGATGGCATGCTGGAGGGAAACTGCAATGAGGTGACAGTCAGCACCTGCACAAGCTATAGCAAAGTCATCCACATAGAGCGATGACCAAATATTGGATGGGAGAACAGATGCCAGATTATTTATAGCAAGCAGAAAGAGTGTTGTGCTCAGAACACATCCCTGGGGGACACCTTCAGCTTGGACAAATTCCGGGGAGAGTTCATTACTAGCCTGGACGCGGAAATGTCTGTCAGTTAAGAAGGCCTTAAGAAAGAATGGTAGGTTGCCTCGGAGGCCTAAGGAGTTGGCCTGGGCCAAGATATTATATCTCCAAGTTGTGTCATAAGCCTTCTCAAGGTCGAAAAAGATAGCGATAACCGAATAGTTATTCGCAAAGGCATTACGAATATACGTATCCAAGCGCAGCAAGGAGTCAATGGCAGAACGGCCCTTACGGAAGCCATATTGACTAGGGGAGAGACTATTGTGTGTCTCTAAATACAACATCAAACATCTCGACGTTCCATCACCTTGCAAACTGCACTGGTAAGAGCGATGGGACGGTAGTGAGAGGAATCTCGTCCCGTAGTACAGTAGAACGTCATTTAGCACGAGATTATGTTGCACGTTACCGTATTGCACGATTTAAGATTTGACACATTATCATCTTACACGACGTAAAGATGATATTACACGTTCGGCAGGAGGGGAAAAATTTTGAGCGCATGGTTATTTACTGCCTAACAATCCTCATGCTTTGAGGAAAAGGGAATTCATTTTTCCTTCCTGCAAACTAAGTTTATTCAGATACACGGGGCCAGGAGCTGAGTCTCGACCCCTGCAACCACAATTAGGTGAGTACAGTTACATACATTATCATACATAGCAGCATATGTGTAGAGAACCTAGGATAACCCAAGTCAGTCAATGGAAATACTGTCACTCTGACTTTTTTGGGTTATCCTAGGTTCTCTACACATATGCTGCTATGTATGATAATCTTCGTAACTGTATCTGTGTATACCTGAATAAACTTACTTACAGTTTGTGGGAAGGAAAAACAAATAACCATTATCACAAGCAGTCTTGTTACTACTACTGTTGTTGTGGTTCAGCAGACACCATCCGCCTTACCCAGCCACCACGGACCCCACCATCCCAGCATTCGTCGTATTTCATACGCGTCAAGAAGTCCTGGCTACAAGCCAGCTGTGTTTGTGAAGAATAAAATAAGAGTGAATTGTGTTTTGATCTTGAATTAACGAAGAAAACAAAGATATTAGACAAGACATAACCCGTGGAAGTAATGAAGTGTTACTTTGTACACATAAAAGATGTAAACATAAGTTTGTGTGACTGACTGACTTGACTGACTGACTTGACTGACTGACTGACTGCTGAATGACTGACTGATTTGACTGAATGATTGACTGACTTACTGAAGCTTGACTGACTTACTGAAGCTTGACTGACTTACTGAATACTGATGACTTACTGAATGACTTGACTGACTTACTGAATGACTTGACTGACTTACTGAATGACTTGACACTGAAGCTTACTGACATGGACTTGACTGACTTACTGAATGACTTGACTGACTTACTGAATGACTTGACTGACTTACTGAATGACTTGACTGACTTACTGAATGACTTGACTGACTTACTGAATGACTTGACTGACTTACTGAATGACTTGACTGACTTACTGAATGACTTGACTGACTTACTGAATGACTTGACTGACTTACTGAATGACTTGACTGACTTACTGAATGGCTTGACTGACTTACTGAATGGCTTGACTGACTTACTGAATGGCTTGACTGACTGACTGACTGACTTACTGACTGACTTGACTGACTTACTGACTGACTTACTGACTGACTTGACTGACTGACTTGACTGACTTACTGACTGACTTGACTGACTTAAAGTTAGACACTCAGTTCAACCATCGACTTCAGTTCAAGAACTTCTACTATCCACCTCAGCCCAGTAGGGCCACAGCATAACTCTCCACTCTCTTCACAATCATCCACAAACACCAGCACCCACAATTTAAGGTAAATACTATTATTTCTATTACATTTGTAGTCTTAAGCAGTAAAAACAACATAATACATCACAATAATGAACTACAATTACATATTCACTTTTATTTTTGTAAGATCTGTTGGTCTAAAAAACTTGTTTGGCTTTTTGGGAACTCCAGAACGTAACCCTATTTTTCCCATTAGTTTTTTAATTTTTAACACAAAATTATTTAACACGAAATTATCTAACACGACTTTTTCAGGAACGTAACTATCGTGCTAAATGACGTTCTACTGTACCTGGTTTTCGAAAAGGGAGAACAATAGCAGACTTCCACAGCTGGGGAAGAACTCCTTGCGACCATATGAGATTAAAGAGTCGTAAGAGGACAGTAAGAGCAGACTGATGTAAATGCTGTAGCATACGAATATGTATGCCGTCTGGCCCAGCTGCCGATGATTGGCAAACAGAGAGCGTTGCCTCCAGTTCTTGAAGGGTAAAAGGCAAATTATAGGATTCTTCTCTAAGAGAAGAAAAATCTAAGGGCTTTAACTCGCTGGCAGACTTAAGAAGAAAGGAACGTGGGGCATAGATGGAGCCCCTGAGAAATGCGGACGAGATGATTACCAATTTCAGTGGCAACGGCAAGAGGGTGTGCTATATCACACCAGCAACCTGAAGAACAGGACCCGGGTCGGGGAGAATTTACCACTAATTTCCGCACTTTCTTCCAGACTGCACTCATCGAGGAAGCCGAAGTGACAGTAGAAATGTAATCTCGCCAGCGAGTACGTTTAGCATCACGTATGACACGGCGAGCAATAGCGCTCTTCTGCTTAAAATCAAGGAGTCTCTCTGTGGTTCTGTTATACCGATACCTGCCCCATGCAGCGCGTTTCAAACGCACTGCCCGAGCACAAGCAGGAGACCACCAAGGCACGCACTTCTGAGGATGCTTGCCCGAGGTTTGGGGAATAGAATGTGAAGCCGCTGTGACAATGGAGGACGAAAAGAGATGTAAAACCTCATCAATGGAGGACGAGGTAGGAACCTCATGAAAGGCAGTAAGATGTGCGTAAAGGTCCCATTTTGTCTGGTCAAATTGCCAGCGTGGGCAATGAGGAGGTGGAGAAAACAGAGGGGACTTAAGGATGATTGGGAAATGATCGCTGTCATGTAAGTCCGAGAGGACAGACCAGGTGAAGTCAAGGACTGTTGAGGAAGAGCAGATGGAGAGATCGATAAAGGAGAAAGAATGAGTTCGAGGATCAAAATGTGTAGGAGTTCCCGTATTTAAAACATGGAGGGAAGAGAAGCAAGAAATGCCTCCAACTGAATGCCACGGAGTCACAGTGTGACCCTCCCAGAAAAATGGTGTGCGTTAAAATCGCCAAGTAATAGAAGGGGTGGCGGTAAGGAAGAAACCAGAAAATCAACATCTGGGATAGACAATCCCCGCGAAGGGGAGAGATATATAGAACAGAGTGTATACCACTTATTCAAGTGGATACGGGCTGCGGTGTAATGTAAGGAAGAAGGAACATAGAGCTGACGGTATGGAACACTAGTGCGTATAAGAAGAGCACTTTCGTTAAAGGTTCCATCGGAAAAAGGATCCGATGAATATAACAAATCATAGCCTGAAAAGGGCCTGTAACAGTGGATTGTAATTTGGGTTCTTGCAAAGAGACCCCAACAGGGAAAACTGAGAGCAACACCTGAAGCTCACCCGTTACCCTGAGGCCTCAGATATTCCACTGCAAATAAGCCATGATTTATGGAGAGAAAGATATAAGTGGAAGTGAGAGGAATCTATGGACTAGGGTTAGAAAAGTCCACGTGTGGAGGCAGCGGAAGACCTGTAATCAGAAGGAGGAGGACATCCCAGGCGATCCAGATTCCACGGCAAACTACACCACCGCCAAGGACCTCAACGGAATGGGATGGACCACGATACCCTTCCCCCTTCCTAGGAACGAGAATGCCTGAGGAGAGAAGCTCCCAGGGTAAAACTGGGAAGGAACTAAGGGAGGGATGAGGAGGAAAGGGAAAAAGGGAGGATGGAGGAGATGGGATAGGGAAGCGGGGATTGGGGGGTAATTAGGTTCGGTCTGAGGAAGAAGACCAAAAGGTCCAATTTCTCAGACCGATAGCCTTTACCTCGTCAAGGAGCCCCTTAACCCTTAAACTGTCCACACGTAGATATACGTTCACGTGCGTAGCTGACCGACTATTTTGAGAAAAAATAAATTGTTCTTTTCTTTAAAATGAAGAGTGCATTTTGTTTGTCATTCCCACATGTTGTAATACTGCACACAATGAGTGCACAGATCCATTCTCTAATCTCTAGGCAACTCAGGCTTATCGTGGCAAGGTTAAAATTATTATTATAATCAAATAGAAGCGCTAAACCACAGGGTTATACAGCGCGGCAAGGTTAAAAGCATTTGAAAAAACGTAGATCTACGTTCGGTGCAGTACGCACGCGAACGTATATCTATGTTTGGACAGTTTAAGGGTTAAAGAGGAGCATAAAACGAGAAACACCAGTATAGTTGAATTAGTTTTGTAATACGGTACACACTGTACTGATTAGGCTTTAACATATACAAAAAAATTTCACAGCTGTGTGGCCTTAATATTCATAACTACTGTTTATTTTATTCTTAGTAATACGCTAAAAATTGTAATTTTCTTATTTTCTCACTTGTTAGGATTGTCCGAGTTTCTGCTAAATCTGTGATGTATTTTTAAATTTACGTTCAGCTTGATTCATCTGGAGTAGAACCCCATATCTGCGGATTCGATTTCCATGGTTTCAGTTATCCATGGTTTACCGTGGCCTGAAAATAATTGTTAATTTTACTTGATAATGACTCCAAAGTGCAAATCTAGTGATGATGGCAGCTCTTCAAAGCCTATGAGAAGCCATGAAGTGCTCCCATCAGTGAAAAATTGATAATTTTCAACTTATTGTGCATAATTTATCAATTAAATTTTATCATAGGTATCTATGTCAAAGAAAATGACATAGGGTTCGCTCCTATCCACGGTTTTGGGCATCCACAGTATGTCTCAGAACATATCACCCGCAGATGTGGGGGACTACTGTACAGTAAATCCACAACTTACAAACACATTGGGAAACTCCCGTAGTGTATAATATATAATAATAATATATAATAATAATACATATACAGTGGACCCTCGGTTAACGAAAGGCTTAGTTAACAAAAATCGGTTACGAAAGCTTTTTCGGTATCAGTTACCGAAAATCCTCGGTTAGCAAAACGTATTAGACCTGTCCGCCTGCTCCACGCCTGGCCTGCACCTGCGCAAGACGCCAGTGAAGCGTTGTTTACCATTGAGAGAACATTACCCACCGCGCTCTTTCAAACATTCACAATACATTTGGTGTCTTTTTGGTGGTTTAGTGATTGTCACTGTGAAATAAGTCACCATGGGTCCAAAGAAGCTTCCTAGTGGCACCCCAGTGGTAAAGAGAGTGAGGAGATTGTTGAAAATATGAGTGGCGTACGTCTGAGTGATCTTGCCAGGATGTACAAGAAAAGTGCATCTACTATCGGCACTATCCTGGCACAGAGAAATGAGATCAAGGAAGCTAATGTTGCAAAAGGGGTTAATTTGTTAACGAAACAAAGATCGAAAACAGTGGATGAGGTTGAGAAGTTACTGATGGTGTGGATCAATGAAAACAGATAGCGGGTGATAGTATTTCCATGGCGATAATTTGTGAAAAGGCAAGGAAGTTGCACGCAGATCTTGTCAAGACAATGCCTGCAACCAGTGGTGAGGAGAGTGATTTTAAAGCCAGCAAAGGTTGGTTTGAGAGGTTTAAGAAACGTAGTGGCATACACAGTGTTGTGAGGCATGGTGAGGCAGCCAGCTCAGACAAACGTTCAGCTGAAAAATTTGTGAGTGATTTTAAGGGGTTTGTAGAGGCTGAAGAATTCCTCCCCCAACAAGTGTTTAATTGTGATGAAACAGGCCTGTTTTGGAAGAAAATGCCCAACAGGACCTTCATTACTCAGGAGGAAAAGGCACAGCCAGGACACAAGCCTATGAAAGACAGACTAAATCTTATGATATGTGCCAATGCCAGTGGTGATTTTAAAGTGAAGCTGGTGTATCACTCTGAAAATCCCAGACCCTTCAAGAAACAAAGTGTTGACAAGAATAATTTGTGTGTGCATTGGAAGGCTAACACCAAGGCATGGGTCACTACGGAGATTTTCAAGGAATGGGTGACTGGAGTGTTTGGCCCTAGTGTGAAGAAATACCTGAAGGAAAAGAAATTGCCACTCAAGTGCCTCCTGGTACTGGACAATGCTCCTGCTCATCCTCACAACTTGGAAGAATAGTTATCTGACAAGTTCAATTTCATCAGAGTGAAGTTCTTGCCTCCTAACACCACTTCTCTCATCCAGCACATGGACCAGCAGGTCATTGCAAACTTCAAGAAACTGTACACCAAAGCAGTGTTTCAGAGGTGCTTTAATATGACCAATGACTCTGCATTGACCCTAAGAGAGTTCTGGAAAGATCACTTCAATATCGTGCATTGCCTAGGCCTTATAGGTAAGGCTTGGGAGGGAGTGACTTCCAGGACTTTGAACTCTGCTTGGAGACCATTGTAGCCAACAGAGGGATTTTGAAGGATTTGAGGCTGACCCTGACAACCCTGTGCCTGTTGTGGAAGATGTTGTGGAAGATATTGTGGCATTGGGGAACAGCCTGGGGTTGGAGGTGAGTGGTGAGGATGTGGAAGAGTTGGTGGAGGAGCACAGGATAGAGCTAACAACTGAAGAGCTGCAAGAGCTTCATCTGAAACAGCAACAGACCACAGCTGAGGTTATTGCTTCACAGGAGGAGGAAGAGAGAGAGAAGGAGGTGCCTTCTTCAGTGCTTAAGGAGATGTGTACAAAGTGGAATGAGTTGCAGACATTTATTGCAAGACACCACCCTGAGCAAGCTGAAATGAGCCATCTGTGCAACAACTTCAGTGACAGAGCCATGTTACACTTCAGGAAAGTATTAAAGAGTCGCCAGAAACAGAGGAATGTTTACAGTTACTTCACCAGGCAGGGGTCTAGTGACTCTCAAGCTGGTCTTAGTGGCATTAAAAGACCAAGAAGGAAAGTAACCCCAGAGAGGGACTTGTTACCTGAAGTCCTTTTGGAGGGGGATTTCCCTTCCAACCACTAACTCCCTGCCCCTGTCATCATCCCTATAATCCAGATGCCTGCAACTCTTCAATAAAGGTAAGTAAATGTTATTTATATTTTATTTTTCATGAATATTTTTTTTGTGGAACGGATTAATTGTATTTACATTATTTCTTATGGGAAATAAGGGTTCGGATTACAAAAGATTCAAATTAAGTAATAGCTCCTGAACGGATTAATTTTGTTAACCGAAGGTCCACTGTACAGTGGACCCTGGTTATCGGCCATAATTCGTTCGAGAATGCTGTTCAAGTGCCGTTACCGAACAAATTTATTCCCATAAGAACAAATGTAAATTAGATTAGTCCGTTTCAGACCCCAAAAATACTTACAAAAATACACTTACATAATTGTTCAAGTTGGGAGCAGTACGAAATCCGGGGTCCACTGTACACAATAATGATATACACAGCACAGAAGACTCTCAGTGTATTTGTAAGTCGAGGAATTACAGTATACATAAATAACCCACACGTAGGAGAAATAAACTTATAATGACATTTCGGTTCAACTTGGTCCAAGTGTAACCAAAATGTGATAAGCTTCTCCTCTTGTGTGTGTACAATGCTGCGAGATTGTTTACTAGGGCGTAGCCAAACACTAATTAAACGAGACTTATTTGGTGTTTGTCTGCGTATGTGTGTTACTTGGTGCTGTGAGAGATGAGTGTATACACTGAGAGGTGTATGGTTCAAGTGTATATACACTGAGAGGTGTAGATCTCAGTATTTATACACTGGTAGTTTACATTAATCAGTATTTTAGATATTAAAGTATTCTTGACTGGTGGTGTACAGGTGACATGCAGCCTTAATGACCCTCATGTAGTAGACAGACTTTAAACCTAATAAACCAACCAGTCAGTAGACTTTAAAACCTAAAAAACAACCAGTAGATAGATTTGAAACCTAACTAACTGTCGTTACCACAGGGGCATGTGTGTCTTGTCTTGTGTAGTTGTAGTGACGATTGGACCCGGGTCTCCGAGGGCGCTGACAGCACTTTTGGCGTCGCTCTGGCCCCTTCACGCAACTAGTCAGGTGCCCGCCGTCAGTCCATTTCTGAGCATCTGCCGAGGTAACCAGAGGGGGAGCGGCGAGGGGCTCTTGATCCGAGGGATTGGAGAGCTCTCCTGTTCATCGGACTGAACTTGAGTGCGCCTCTGTTCGCCAGGCTCTGTATAACCCCTATGGGTTTAGTGCTTCCTTATTAAAGTGTTTATCATTATTATTATTATTGAATATTTTATTATTACACCAATTAAGTTATTACATTTATGTATTATAATTTTATTTTATTAATATTTTAATATTTAATTTTATTTTTATCATTTTTATTATTTTTATTTTTATCATTTTTATTATTATAATTATCATTGTGTTGTATTACAATACAGTTTCCCCTCAGAGGACGTGAGGGTGGAGCTACATATGCGTCACCGGCAGTACAGGAAGCCAGAGCTGGATCCCATGTGCCTGTGGGTCACCGAAGCCATGGACATACCCAAGAGAAGGTCCCATAAAACACCCGTGTGAGTCCCGTTTGTTTTTTCCCCCATGTCTGGATGTTATATATACGTACTGTAGTAATTTTTTTTTTTTAGAGATCAAACGTGAGATTTTTTTTATGTTCTGTGAAAATTTGAATACGGATTTGAGTATTCTGTCGTCTGTACCGCCATTTTGTGTGTTAGTGGAGAATGCTGGGAGTTATTTACATTAAACACAGTAGGCCTTTAGTCATTCGTGAAGGTTACATTGAAATCGGAGCCACGAGTGAAATCGTGATGTTTGGAGTGAAGACCTTATGGGAATAATTGGGTTATATTCCAAACACTGCTAAAAAAACACCAGACGCCTTTTTCGTTTTTATATTCACACCGTGTAAAATAATAATTTTAAAGAGGTTTTGAGGGAACATGTGATGAACACACGAAAAATACACGTACAGTAGACCCTCGGTTATAGGCCAACTCAGTTATTGGCTGGTATTTTGGCCGAAATTTTCTTCCAGTTATCAGCCGTATTGATGTGTTCACCCTCCAACCGCTCGCACGTTCCTGAGTCAGTGTGGCTGTGTCTCTGGGCAAGTGAGGAAACTTCTGTTCATTCATCCAAACATTTCGCTATAATCCATTGTTTTTGGTGGTTATTTATCAAGTGCAACTGCAAAATAAGTAACCATGGCCCCAAAGAAAGTTCCTAGTAAAGTTTCTTTGGTAAAGAAAGTGAAAAACACGATAGAATTCAAGTCAGGCAAGCAGGCATAGAGGCAAGGAGTGTAGCAGCAGGCAGGGCAAAGGGAGTGGTAGCAGGCATGGGCAGGGAGAGCTAGAGCAGGACAATGGCAGGGAGTGCAGCAGGCATAGAGGCATGAGGCAATAGGGAGAGGCAGGGAGTGCAGCAGGCATAGAGGCAGGAGGCAGAGTAGAGGCAGGGAGGGAGTGCAGCGGCATAGAGGCAGGGAGTGCAGCAGGCATAGAGGCAGGAGGCAGCATGAGGCAGGAGTGCACGGCATAGAGGCAGGAGTGCAGCAGGCATAGAGGCAGGAGTGCAGCAGGCATAGAGGCAGGAGTGCAGCAGGCATAGAGGCAGGGAGTGCAGCAGGCATAGAGGCAGGGAGTGCAGCAGGCATAGAGGCAGGAGGGCAGGAGGCATAGAGGCAGGGAGTGCAGCAGGCATAGAGGCAGGGAGTGCAGCAGGCATAGAGGCAGGAGTGCACAGGCATAGAGGCAGGAGTGCAGCAGGCATAGAGGCAGGAGTGCAGCAGGCATAGAGGCAGGGAGTGCAGCAGGCATAGAAAGGGGCTAGCAGGAGTGCAGCAGGCATAGAGGCAGGGAGTGCAGCAGGCATAGAGGCAGGGAGTGCAGCAGGCATAGAGGCAGGGAGTGCAGCAGGCATGCAGAAAGTGTAGCAGGGAGTGCAGCAGGCATGCAGGGAGTGCAGCAGGCATAGAGGCATGAAGTGCAGCAGGCATAGAGGCAGGAAGTGCAGCAGGCATAGAGGCAGGGAGTGTAGCAGGCATGCAGGAGGCATAGAGGCAGGGCGTGTAGCAGGCATAGAGGCAGGGCGTGTAGCAGGCATAGAGGGAGGGCGTGGCAGGCAAGAGGCAGGCGTAGAGCATAGAGGCAGGGAGTGCAGCAGGCAGGCATGGAGGCAGGGAGTGCAGCAGGCAGGCATGGAGGCAGGAGTGAGCAGGCAGGCATGGAGAGCAGGAGGAGTGAGCAGGCAGGCATGGAGGCAGGGAGTGTAGCAGGCAGGCATGGAGGCAGGGAGTGTAGCAGGCAGGCATGGAGGCAGGGAGTGTAGCAGGCAGGCATGGAGGCAGGGAGTGTAGCAGGCAGGCATGGAGGCAGGGAGTGTAGCAGGCAGGCATGGAGGCAGGGAGTGTAGCAGGCAGGCATGGAGGCAGGGAGTGTAGCAGGCAGGCATGGAGGCAGGGAGTGTAGCAGGCAGGCATGGAGGCAGGGAGTGTAGCAGGCAGGCATGGAGGCAGGGAGTGTAGCAGGCAGGCATGGAGGCAGGGAGTGTAGCAGGCAGGCATGGAGGCAGGGAGTGTAGCAGGCAGGCATGGAGGCAGGGAGTGTAGCAGGCAGGCATGGAGGCAGGAGTGTAGCAGGCAGGCATGGAGGCAGGGAGTGTAGCAGGCAGGCATGGAGGCAGGGGTGTAGCAGGCAGGCATGGAGGCAGGGAGTGTAGCAGGCAGGCATGGAGGCAGGGAGTGTAGCAGGCAGGCATGGAGGCAGGAGTGTAGCAGGCAGGCATGGAGGCAGGGAGTGTAGCAGGCAGGCATGGAGGCAGGGAGTGTAGCAGGCAGGCATGGAGGCAGGGAGTGTAGCAGGCAGGCATGGAGGCAGGTGAGCAGGCATAGGCAGGAGGAGAGCAGGCATGGAGGCAGGGAGTGTAGCAGGCAGGCATGGAGGCAGGGAGTAGCAGGCAGGCATGGAGGCAGGGAGTGTAGCAGGCAGGCATGGAGGCAGGGAGTGTAGCAGGCAGGCATGGAGGCAGGGAGTGTAGCAGGCAGGCATGGAGGCAGGGAGTGTAGCAGGCAGGCATGGAGGCAGGGAGTGTAGCAGGCAGGCATGGAGGCAGGGAGTGTAGCAGGCAGGCATGGAGGCAGGGAGTGTAGCAGGCAGGGAGGTAGTGTAGCAGGGAGTGGACAGTTTGTGTGACAGGGGTGCAGTGACTCTCAAGCTGGTCCTAGTGGCAGCAAAAGACAAAGAAGGGACGTAACCCTCTTTACCTTCTTCCATATGCCAACAAGAGTCTTCAATAAGCTATGTGATGTTCATTTATTAGTAAAATTAGTGATTTATATTTCTTTCTCGTTTTATGTATGTAAAACTATAGTTAATTTTAAAAAATATATATTTTATTAATATTTTTGGGTTTCTGGAACGGATTAATTGTATTTACATTAATTCTTATGGGGAATATTATTTCAGTTTAAGGCCGACCTTCTGGAACGGATTATGGCCAATAACAGAGGGTCCACTGTAGTTCATTATGGAGAGTTAATTGATAATTTAATCTAAGTTATAATGATAATCTTTATATCTACCAGTACATGATACAACTTATATAGACCATAGCTGACATCAGTGACATACTACAGTGGACCCTCGGTTAACGAATACCCCGGAAATCGTGCAATTATGTAAGTATAATTTTGTAAGTTCTTGTGGAAGTGTATTTTTGGGGGTCTGAAATAGACTAACCTACGTGAAATTTTTCCTTAAGGTAGTAAATTCGTTCGGTAATGGCACTTGAGCAGACTTCAGGAGTGAAGTTTTACGAAACTCGGGGTCCACTGTATATAGAAAATCCCTGGTTATGCATTTCGAGCAAATTAGGTAAATTTTACCCTCAGGATGCCACCCACATCAGTTTGACTAACACCAGATACTGCTAGGTGAACAGTGACAGCAGGTGCAAGGCGACTGACACCCAGGTACCTACTTATTGCTAGGTGAACAGTGACAGCAGGTGTCTTAAGGAAACATGTCATAGTGTTTCCACCCATACCGGGGATTGAATGACGAACCTCAATGTGTGAGGCAAGTGCGATACCAACCCAGCCACGGGACACACCAATAAAACCACAGTGTGACTGTTACTTAAGTTCTGGTTTGTAGACAGCCTATACTCAGTCCCTTTCATATTACGCGGAACTCCAGTGCTGCCCTCTGTAGGCCACCCAATGTCAGCCTGCACTGCCATGTTTCTGCCTCACTTCTCCAGCCTACCTCATTGAAGCAGGTTCCCCCAAGCTGGCTTCCTGGTCCCCTCACGCTCTGTACCCGTGTACCTACACCATTCGAACAAAGTTCATCTAGTCAACGGCCGTATCTCTACACCTACGCTACCATTCTACTGCATTAGACCTGAAAGAAGTAAGCCAAGAATAGCAATTACAGGTTGTTGATGTATGATGGTTTTTGACTTCAGTGAGAGGGTTGCTCTGGCCCTACTGAGCCGAGGTGGATGACTGGAACTAGTGGACTGAGGTGGAATCTAGTCTATCTTTTTTTCAACAGATATTTTCAGTTTACTGTGGAAGCATACACAAATACATATAATAAGATCACTTAACACTGTTTCACATACACAGTGGGCTTTTCCAGTTAAAAACTCCACTGTGTGGGTAAAATATTGTTAGGTAAGGATTTTCTTAGACTACATTTGTGTGCGTTTCCAGAGTGACGGTGTTTTGTAGCATCTTTCTCCTTAGCTGCATTAACATCTTTACCATTCTTTCAGGCTGTCACAGTCAGGGTTACTGATCACACAAGTGCTGTTAAAGTTCTTTTTGTGTCAGATTGAAGAAATTGTTAATTCTCTTGCACCAGGGCACAGATGACCACTGTCACACACCAGGGCACGGATGGCCACTGTCACATACTAGGCCACGGACAACCACTGTCACACACCAGGGCATGGATGACCACTGTCACACACCAGGGCACAGATGGCCATTGTCACATACTAGGCACGGATGGCCACTGTCACACACAAGCACCATCTTTGAGCACATAGAAGGGAGATAGCAAGGAGGGGAATAATTCACAAGGGGAAATTGTTTGAGGGAATGTACATGGGTGGCTTATCAATACATGTACTGTACAGGTACAGTACATGTAGATATATATTGTACAGGTACAAATATCACTACATACCACTTGAAGTTTGACAACTACTGAATGTGCAACGCTATCGCACCATCATAAAGTTGAAATATCGTAAGTTAAACCATTGTAAAGCGAGGCGGCACCATGGTAGTTCTTGCACTCTTGTTTTGTGTTCGCCTGTCCAGAAGCCGGACCTGTGGGCTCGGAACATGTCACACATTTTCGCACAGGTCAACCTGATGCTTCCAGCTTTTCCAAGAGTACATTTCTGTTTTTTTTTTTCGCAACTCAGTGTAGCGACATTCTAACGAGGCAGTTACTAGGGCATAGTAAAGGAGGTCACCAGTTTACAGTCGTTTCCATGGTGTTTCAACTTACAAACAAGTTGTGTTGCTTGTGTTTCAACTTGCAAAAGATTTCTGTACAAAAGTAGCAGTACAGGTGATTGCATTTCAAACGAGTTCAAACAGCTGCCCAGCAGTTACAAAATTTGAGTTCATTCCAGACATCTGCGTTTGTGAGTGTTTGAACCAAACAGACATTTGTAACTAGGGGACCTCCTATGTATTCCATTCATATGCATTATTCCTCCATAATTTTTATGTATTAATAACAATAATATAAACAGTTTTACTTAAACCAATCTTTATCAGGTTTAATTTGCTAATATAAATACCAAATGCCATATTTTGTATAAAAAAATTGATTGCAATATGTAAATGTTTTGTTAATTTCTCTTAACATAGCGTATATTTATGCTAATATTAAGATTTTATTTTTATTTTTTCATTATAGATTTTATAGACATAGGCCATTAATTGCCATATGTATTGAATCTGTCATTTGATTTCCTGTAATGAGCAAAATTTTGTAAGTTCTGATTTTTAGTTGAATTTTATGGTGGTCAGCCCTAAAAATTCACTTGGGTTAGTCTTCGAGGTTCCAAGGACTTGACAACCTGACTCCTGTCTATAATGCGCTCAGTAATAATCTTTATTTCTACAAGTACATAGTACAACTTACACAGACCATAGCTGACATCAATGACATACAGTGGTACCCGAGTTTCATACTTTATTCGTTCCAGAAGGCTGTTCGAGTGCCGTTACGAACGAATTTGTTCCCATAAGGAATAATGTAAATTAGATTAGTCCATTTCAGACCCCCAAAAATACATTTACATAATTGTTGGAGGGGTAGAACACGTGGTAGAATTGTGGTAGAACTAGTAGGCCCATGCTAAAGGTAACAGGCCTATGCTTCTCTTTGAAAAGACTACTTTGGATAATTCTGAAATGTTTTTGACAAAAATCGTACAAGACTATGTACAGTGGTCCCTCGGTTTTCGCTGAAAATTCGTTCCAGAATGCTGCTCAAGTGCCATTAACGAACGAATTTACTTCCTTAAGAAATAATGTCATGTAGGTTAGTCTATTTCAGACCCCAAAAATACACTTGCAACAGCACTTACGAAAATACACTTACATAAATATTTGAGTTTGGAGATGCACGAAACCGAGGGACCACTGTATGTATATAGATTCTGAGCCATGCACACGGTCACGGTTTAGTTTTCCCATCATGCACCACGTGGGGCAGGAATTTTTTTTACGCTATGCACACTCGCCGCACCAGACCCATACCCTCTTTTTTTTTTTTCAAACAAACCGGCTGTATCCCACCGAGGCAGCGTGACCTAAAAAGAAAAATGAAAGTTAGTAATATACTACAGTATACAGGAGAAGGGGTTACTAGCCTCTTGCTCCCGGCATGTTAGTCGCCTCTACGACACGCATGGCTTATGGAGGAAGAGTTCTGTTCCACTACCCCATGGAGCCATTCTCTCATACCCAGCCCAAAATGTATAATGCTCACAGCTCATCTGAGTAAGCTGAGCTCATGGCGTAATGCTACACCAGGGACCCTGACTCCAATGATGTAGTTCTGAGTCATGGCCGCTGAAAGGGTTAAAGGATTTAGTGGGCAGAAATCTTTAAAATTATAAATTTGAAGGATTTTCAGTAAAGTGGGATGAAAGCCTTTAACCTTCTCAGGGTCGGAACCCCTGATCTAAAACTTGCTCTTAGGGTTGGGAGAATGTTAAAAAAAAATTATTTTTCATACAACATGATAGCTAATCTTTTCCGAAGGTACAAAATTGGATGGAAAACTTATGGAATTATGCCTCGTAAAATTAGCGGTCTTGGCAATATTTGCACATTGGCGATTTTGCCCACTTTGAGCCCTATTTTCAACCAATTCCATTGTTCCAGTCAACAAAACTCTTAGCTATTTCACAAGTACTCCTTCAGTTCTATCGATTGAGTACAAGAAACTGTCCATTTTCCTATTTCAACTACCCAATAAAGTGATCAGAAATCGGTAATTTGGCTAATTTCACACAAAATTAAAAAAATTGCCAGTTTCAAAACAGGGTCCAGAATAAACAATGTAGATGTTCCTGGCACTAGAAAAATATTTCCTCTGTTTATTAGTCACATCTCTAGGCCTCACCTACATTATGCTTGCTTTCCATTTTGAATTTTTATTCACACAAAAAAATAGAAGATTTACTGTTATGCAGACTACTGCATTATTGTAATAATTGTATAAATAATGTCAGAGCATTTGTGGACACACATTAGATCGACAGTTGCACCCATATTGAACAAGTAAAGTAATTTGTTTACTTTGAATATCAGCAAAATGGAACATTTCCGCTACTTTAAGCTCAATTTCAAGCTACTTTCAGTCCTGAAACCAATCAAAATTATCTCTATCTCTGTAATATATCTTCTATTCTATCAAATGAAACCAAGAAACCAAAGAATGCAACCATAAAAACCATACAGAAATACACCGCAAAGTCGCTGTTTTAAACCAAAAACACTGTCTCGGTTTTTCCCATTACACACTGTGTTCTGCAGGATTTTTTTTTTATATAGTACATACTTACTGCATAGACCCATTCTCTCATAACAAGGCCCATATTTACCACTCACAGCTTATCTGAGTGAGCTGAGCTCATGACAAAGAACGACGTGCGGGACCCCGACCTCAGTGGTATAGTTCTATGTGACTGACAGTTTAGTGGACAAAACTTTTGAAAGTATATACAGCTTGATTAATTTTATGGAATTTAGTGGGATATAAACCTTTAAAAGTATAAATTTGGTTGTTTTTAAGCAAGTTTTTTGCTATAAAATGTTTAGAGTTCGATAAGTCTCAATCCTTGAATGGAGACGCCTTGATGTTGTTGAAGAGCTCTGGCTTCAAGGAATTTCTAAGGCTGACTCTTATTAGATTTCTAAGTTTGTAAACTAAGCTTGAGTTAGCTTCACAGCTTACCATAGAAGGCTTTACGTGCTTTAACACAGCTCTCTCATAAAGATCCGCTCTATACAGCTCAGTTTTCTATAAATTTAGTTGAAAAAAGTTGAACAAAAAATTGAATAGCTTGTGTATAGTACAAGTTGTTGAATTTTTTTATGCATTTTTCAATTGTATTTGAATAAGTACACTGTATAGAATAGCCTTATAAGAGAGTTTACTGTATACTTAGAGTGTCTCTGGGCTTAATGTTCATCAGATACGTCAGTCGTACATCGAAACGTCTTAAAGTTGTAATTTTTGTCGCCTCTACAGTTTGGGTCCCGGCAAGAGCGTAGGTATCCAGGATTTGCTGGTTAAGCTGATTGGCAAGGAGGCAAAGCCCACCACTGCCGTTTGTTTCATCAGGGCAGAGCCGGGGTGCGGTCGAACGAGTCTGGCGGCGCTCCTGGCGTCGTCCTGGACGCAGATGGATGAGAGGATCCACCGGATTGGCGAATATGAGGCCGTCGTTGTTGTATCGGGAGCAGCAGTTAGTGCGTCGGAGGAGGATATTGTTTGTGTGGTTCTGCCACTATGTGCACTGACTCACGGAGCAGACAAGGTTCGGTTATGGTTGAGTGATGCGCACTTTATGCTGGTTGTTGACGATGCGGAAAAATTGAGCGATGAGCGGACACGGGGGATCAAAGATTTAATTATGCACTGTAGGTTCCTCACTGCCGTAATTTTATCCGTTCCCTCGTTTATGATCAACTGCGGCACAACTGGACAGACGTTCCCACGGTGAATCTCCATCTGAATGGTTATAATCGGGAAGAAATTGTTGCCCTGGCAGAATGGCTCTTAAGCCAGAAGACGGCACAAGCAGACCCAAAGCGCTTCAAGATGTTTCTGACAAAAAATATTTGCAGACTTGCACACGTGCTGAAGTACCCCGACACACTTCTGCAGACGTGCGAGCTTATGCAGAGAAGCCGGATATTTATGATGAAGTGACAACAGCTACCACCTACTCTGGACTCTCACTCTACGGAGAATAAATGAAGCACTTGCTGATAGTCCGCAGGTTGTTACAGAAAGCAAGCATTACAGTGGCTAACAACTGCTGGTGAAAAAGCGCTGGAAGCCTTCAGGGACGGCACAAGACTTGAAGGGGATTACATGAAGCATCTTGAAGGTGAAACCTTGGTAAACCTGTCTAGCACTGTTTGTCGGAATCTCACGTCGGGCCATGTTCAAGCAGTGTCGCTTCCTTGGCATTGAGAGTCAAGGTTATACTTCCTTGCACAAGGTCCAGGAAGAGTTTTTGGCAGCTTGGTATGCTGATCACAAAATCCTTGAATATAAAAATGGTGAGCCTCGTTGGGGATTCAGACAGGCGTACCAGCTGGCACTTTTCATGGGTGGTCTTATGCTGAGACTCAGAAGGGACTCTGGAGGCGTATTACTAGAGCTGGATGAGAGAAGATTGATTAGTGCTATCCTCAACCACACTAATGACAGCAGTGAATATCTTAATTTTAACATGGATCTTGTTGGGAGGTGAAGGCCATGCCCCAGCTAGTGGAATACATCGTGGATATGTCGGAGACCCTGATGAGTGGAACATAAGTGCAGCCGATGCCCAGTTGATACCCATAGAGGCTCTCCTGATGAATGTCGCACCCACCAGAATATTCCTCAATGTGGAAGAGCCAAAGGTGTATTCAGAGCTGAACAGAGTGATCAGTTTTTTGTGTCGTGTGGATATATTTTTGTGGCTCGACAGCACATGTCAGTTTCAGTATGGCGCTAGTCATAAAATGGACCGCATCATCAAGGCATTTTTCGGAGACCACGAGTGACCAAGATCGACTTGCTGGCGGGATGCGCTTCTATCAAAATACTGAGAGAACTTGTGTCAGAGCCGGCCTTGGCCATTTAGTGTACATAAAGATGCGTGTCTTGGACAAAATATCCCTATTGACATTACTTGTGATCAACAAATACTTGCCGAAATTGTTGTGGCTGGAGGTCAAAATTGATTTTCCGATCTTGGAGGAAGACATTAATGACTTGCCTGCAGTACGGTTCCTCTGATGGATGTACATTTGTGTAGGACTGGCGCTTCTGCATCCCCAAGCTGGCTAACCTCCTGGGCACCATGCACACGTGCTACGCCGGCATCCATCTACAAGATACTTCGCTCACCCCAGAGGACCTCTTTGTTTTGCTGAAGCAATTGCAAAAACGGAGCATCCGCCTCTACTCGCATCCGGAATCGAGGGACCAGTTTAGGAGGTGGTATTACCTCAGCTGTGGTCGTGCGACCAATCTGTCGAGCTGACGGACGAGCTGGCTCAGGAGTTGCTAGGATTTGACGCACCGGATATACTACAGCAATCACTTTGTAGGGTCATCTTGCTTCGCTCGCTATCGACGCCTGAACTTGATGTCGACCTGAAGAACAGGACGACATCATCCAGTTTACATACCAGACGGAAAACCTCCGTTTTATAAGCCTTGATGGAACCGTGAACATTGAAGAACGCAAAGAAAGCAAAACTGAAACGAATAATTATACAGTAGACGTCATTTAGCACGATAGTTACGTTCCTGAAAAGTCTGTTAGATAATTTTTTGTTAGATAATTAAAAGAACTTATGGGAAAAATAGGATTAGGTTCCTGGGAGTCCCAAAAAAACCAAAAAGTTTTTTTTGACCAACAGATCTTTCAAAAAAAAAAGTGAATATGTAATTGTAGTTCATTATCGTGATGTATTATGTTGTTTTTACTGCTTAAGACTACAAATGTAACAGAAATAATAGTATTTACCTTAAATTGTGGGTGCTGGTGTTTATGGATGATTGTTAAGAGAGTGGAGAGTTAGTGTTTCTACTGGGCTGAGGTGGATAGTAGAGGTTCTGGAACTGAAGTATGGTTGTACGAGGTCTAACTTTGTCTAAGTCATTCAGTAAACGTCAAGCATTCAGTAATATAAGTCATTCAGTAAGTCAGTAAGTCATTCAGTAAGTCAGTCAAGTCATTCAGTAAGTCAGTCAAGTCATTCAGTAAGTCAGGGCACACAAAAACAGTTTATACATCTTTTTTGGTACAAAGTAACACTTCATTCGCCAAAGGGGGTTTTGTCTTGTCTAATATCTTTGGTTTCTTTGTTAATTTAAGACTTTAAAAGTTATACCCTTTTTTCCCCATGCTTGGAGATACAAGATATAGTAATTTAAAGATCAAAACACAACACTCTGTCTTATTCTTCACAAACAGCTGGCTTGTAGCAGATGACTTTTTTTTACTTTTGGAATAAAATGGTTGGGTGGTGGGGTCGGGGGGTGTGTCCCCCGCGAACAATAACAAGGCGGCCTTTTTGGGGGAATAGGAATTTTTTTTTCCTTCACGAAAACTGAAGTTTATTCAGATAATTAGGGGGTGTTTTTTAACCCAAATTTAAAAAGTTACATAGATATAAACATATGTAGGAAAACCGGGATAACCCAAGTAAGTCAGTGACATTTGATTCTGTCTGACTTATTTGGGTTATCCTAGGTTTCTACACATGCTGTTATGTATGATAATCAATGTAACTGTACTCACCAAATTTTGGGTTGCGGGGGGTTGAGACTCAGCTCCTGGCCCCGTGTATCTGACTGAAATAAGTTCGTGTTGGCATTTTCTTCCAGAAAACACTTGTCTGGGGGCCAGCATTAAACATTTTGATGTGGCTGATAGCCCCCCTCAGTAGGCCCCCCCCTGACCCAATGGTTTAACCCACCGGGGGGTACCGTGTTTTAAATTTTTTTTCCCTCTCAGGGCCGGGTAATATCTTTTTTTCGTCGTGTTAGATAATGTGCCGAAATTCTTCAATCGTCAATACCCATAACGTGTAACAAAATTTTTGGCAAAATTTGACTCTATTTTAAATAACTTTGAATTTCAGTTTAAGTAATGAATAAACAGAAGGATGGATTGGGAAGCTTGAACCATGGTCCCAAAATTGTCAGGCCAACCAATTGACTGCCTCAGCTACAGGGCTTCTAATAGGACAGGAGTTCAGTTGGGTTGCAGTTTATCCCTTTGGCTAAATACAGCGAGTTTTTGACGTATAAAACACGTTGAGAATTTTTCTGTACTGTGTATATCATCATTATTATACACAATACAGGTCCCCAACATGTTTGAAAAATGAAGACTTCTAGTATTATGAATGTTATACATAATTCAGGTCCCTAATGTATTTGTAAGTTAAGGACTTACTTTTAATACAGTAAGCCCCAATTTCGAATCCCCCCTTTGAAACCCGGGCCAAAGCGATAGAACAACGGGCCTGATGACGTTTTGATGAGGGTTTCGAGCCTCTCACTGTTTATTCATGCAGCATCTTTTACAGTTTAACATCCGGGTCAAAAAAATTTTAAATTTTGGGACAACTGTGGCATTTTTTAAAGATTGAAATTGAAAGCTTGATTTGATGGGGTGGGAGATATCCATTAAAGTCAATTTATGAGATTGTTTCCCCCCCCACTGAAAACCGTAACAGACAAATTTGGATGTTACGGACTCCATGAAATCCAAACTTCTCCGAAAAAAAGGCCAGACAATTCGGGATTAAGTTGATTTTCCCCAAATAGTTGAAATGAATTGACTGGGCAGATCGGGAAGACCAGTGGAGGGTTCGGGCAATTAAAAGATTCTGTCTGTCCTCCAAATGCTGTTTAACCTCGGGATTTCTTTTTCCGTTTTACCCCCAATTCATTATATTTTGTTTTTTGGGGTAGCGGTGTTTTAATGGGGTCTTTTACTGATAAATTGAGGGAATTTCAAACAAATGTAAATATTTAGTTGTTAATATTGAAAAAAAATGTTATCTGGTGTACTGTCCACTGGGGGGTAGTGGATAATTGATTTACACAGTGCTCCCCTATTTGAGTTGCAGGGCCGAGTCACAGCCCCTGGCCCTCCCTTTTTTTTTTTTTTTTTTGGGGTGTGCACGCTCCCCTATTTGTTTTTTCAGGGCCGTTTCCGGGCTCCTGGTCCTCCCTTTTTTTTTTTTTTTTTTTTTTTTTGTGTGCACTTTTTCCCTATTTGTGGTTGCGGGGGGAGAGAAACCCCTCCTGACCCTGCCTCTTCACTGGTCGTTTCCCAGGTCTATTCTGCTCCATTAGCTTTATCATACCTTTTTTTTTAAAGCTATGTATGGATATTGCCTCCACCACATCACTCTCCAGATTGTTCCATTTCCTGACAACCCTGACTGAAGAAATATTCCTAACATCCCCTTTACTCATCTGAGTCTTAAAACTTCCAGTTGTCCCTTGTTCTGTGTCCCCCTCTCTGAAACATTCCCGTCCCTATCCACCCCTTTTCAATCCCTCTTAGTATTTTTTGTATGTCCTTTAAGCCCCAATTTTTCCCTCATTGTCGGGTTTAAACCCCCTTTAAACCCCTCCTCGCAGGACATGTCCCTTAGCTCATGTTGCAAACCTTTGCACTTTTCTAAATTTTAACGTGGTGTCCAGTCTTGAATGATTCCATACTCAGGTGTCGAAATGCTATTCTCAGGTTTGCCAGGCCCCATATGCTGCAGCAGTTTCTGGGGGACGTGTGCCTCAGATGTGCTCAGTATTATACTCACCCCGATCCTTTTCCTTTAGGAGGTTTGTAGTCTCTGGCCCCCCAGACTGTACTGTTTGTGGTGCGGCCTTTTTCCCTTCCCCGATCTTCATGACTTTTTTTTTGGTGAGGTTAAACTTAGGAGCCAGTTGTTGGGCCAGGCCTGGGAGCCTGTCCAGATCCCTTTTTTGTCCTACCTGATCCTCATCCACAGATGTTCTCATTAACTTCACATTGTCTGCAAACAGGGACACTTCTTTTTTCCATCCTTTCCATCATGTCATTCACATATACCAGAAACAGCACCAGTCCTAGAACTGACCCTTTGGGGAACCCCCCCCACACAGGCGCCCCCTCCCCCCCCCTGGGGACGACCATGACTCATTGTTTAATCCCCGTCAGGTGTTCCCGATCCATTGCACGGCCTTTTCCCGTTAACACCCCTGCTCCTCTAGCTTTTTACCAACCTTTTGGGAAAAATGTCGAAAACCTTCTTTCAGTCCAAGAAAATACAGTCAACTTGTCATAAAACTCCCCGTATTTGTACACAGGATTTCCCCCCCGAAACTGTGCTGGTTATCCTGTATAAGCTCATTCCTTTCTAGATGCCTGCCAACTCTTTTTCCCGATAACCTTTTTCCCCCAATTTCAACTAAACATGTCAGTGACACTGGTCTGTAGTTTAATGCTGCCTGCATCTTCTTTTTTTAAAGATTGGGGCTATGTTTTCCATCTTCCACACCCCAGGGAGTCACCCTGTTTTGATAGATGTGTTGAAGATTGTTGTTAGTGGTACACAGTGTCTCTGCTCCCTCTCTCAGGACCCATTGAGAGATGTTGTCTGGTCCCACTGCAGCACGTTGTTGCACCCGGGAGTCCTTTCTGTCTCCACTGTAAATACTTCCTTAAATTTTATGTTGAGTTCTTCACATACTTCTTTGTCGTTTCAAAACCCCCCTTCCTCGGCCTGATTACCTGACCCTTTGGGACTGTTGTTTTCCTCCTGATGGCTGACAACAGCTCTGGGTCAGATCTGGTTTTAGCGGGGTTGTCATTCGGGGCCACTGGGCCCCTATTTAAATCCATACGTATTCTTTCGGCTCCTTGACTAATCCCCTTTTATTTTCCTGGGTCCTTTGTTTTCTATACTTCTTCCATTCTCTAGCACACTTAGGTTTGGCCCACCCCTTTTGTGTGAACCAAGGGCTGGTTCTGGTCTCACCATTGTTTGTGGTGACCTTGGGTATGAACCCCCCTGCCTTTTTGGGGCATTTTGTGGTCACATATTCCATCATTTACTGTTTTTACCACCAGTTCTCTTTCCCACTAAAACCTCGTGCAGGAATATCCTCACGTCTGTGTAGTTCCCTCCTGTAGTTCAGTTTCTCCCATCCTACCTTCCTGCCTCACTCCCACTTGTAACTACAGTGTATTTGTAGTTCAGGACCAGATGATCACTAGCCTGGGACCTTCCATAGGGATGTTCTCAATGTCTGAACTACTCAAGGTGAATATGAGGCCCAGTCTTGCTGATTCATCCTCTCCTCTCTCTGGTGGGAGTAAATAACATGTTGGTACATGAGGTTTTCCAGTACCACCCTGTCATCTTAGCTCTCCATTTTTGGGGGGGCCCCCCCATGTGGCTCCAGGTTTTCCCAGTCAATCCCCCCGGACTGAAATCACCACAACTATTAACTTTGCCCTGCTCCCCATGGGGTTTTTCTGGTCACCTCAGCTAGTGTATCAACCATTGCTCTGTTGCTCTCATATTCATGTTTTGGGCCTTCGCTATTTGTGGTGAATCCCCCCCTTTTTGGGACCCCTCCACGGTTTTTGAAGAGCATTGCAGCTCCTCCCCCCCCCTGTTCTCTTTCCTCAGGATCTGATATCCAGATGGAAAGGTTGCATCTGTTATTTTCCCCCATGAGCTTTGTTTCTGTGAGTGCTGGGATGTCTGGGGATGTAAAAAGATTTTTCATGCCACTCCTCACGGTTTGTTATTCTATCTGTGTTGGTGTACTTTACCAATATTGTTTTGGGGGGGGTTTGTAGAATCTGTGGGGAGTGGGGGCCCCTGGCGGGGATACTAGGGGGGGCTGGAAGGTGGAGTTTGTGATGGGGGTGGAGTGGGGGGTTTTTTTGGTTGCAGTGGGGTTAAGGTTGAGGGTGTTTTGTGAGGGGTTGTGAAGGAGGTTGTTTGCTGGTTCGGGAGGTTTCTGCCTGTCTCTATTCTTCACTCTTTCGTTTTTGTGTTTTGGTGCTCACCTATTTGTGGTTGCAGGGAGATTCACAGTTTTTGGCCCTGTGTGTACTGACCTGATTGTGGTTGAAGGGGTAGAGTCACAGCTCCTGGCCGTGTGCGCCCCCTAATTATGGTTGGGGGGATTGATTTACAGCTCCTGGCTGTGTACTTACCTAATTGTGGTTGCAGGGGTAGTCACAGGGTCCCCGGCCCTGTACACCCACCCAATTATGGTTGCAAGGGTGGATTCACAGCTCCTGGCCTGTGTGTACCACCTAACTGTGGTTGCAGAGATAAAAAACAGCTTTGGGCTTTTTTGTATAAGTGATGGGGCACATGTGCCCATGTGTGTGCAGCACAATCAGTGCACACACACACTTGGCTATTTTTGGACACAAGGGTCAATTCTCAGCTCCTGCCAAATCTTCAGATTCACTCAGCCTCATGGTCAGTCGTACCTGTTCTTAAAACCATGTATGGATCCTGCCCCCCCCACTTCAAGACCATTCCACTTCCCCCCGGATGAATACTTCCTAACATCCCCCCGACTCATTTGGGCCCGAGGCCTGCTGCAGTGCTCATGTTTGGTATCCGATACACCTTCATTCTGGTACTAGCCTTGTATATACACCCCTTTTTGTAGTTTAAACCTTCTTGCCCAGGTGTGGGTTCCACACTGGGCTTTTACCCCTAAGATGCCCGACACATCTTAAAAGCACCAGCTTCATATATCTGTTCAAGTCCTTTTTTACTGTTCACATGTTAACCCATTAGTTACTGTTCATACATCTGTTAACCCATTAACTGTTCATACATCTGTTAACCCATTAGTTACTGTTCATACATCTGTTAACCCATTAATTACTGTTCATTTAAAGTTAACCCATTAGGCCCCGTTCATACATCTGTTAACCCCCCTTGGGTTTCTGTTATACATTATTAACCCCTGTTATTGAAAGTTCTTGTGTGTCCTATGTATAAACTTCTTATAAAGCTTTTTTATACAGATGCTGCTCTATATATAATCAACCCTTATAAAGCTGTATAATAAGTTGTCTTATGAAGAGGTGACTAAAAGGAGTACAGTGGTACCAAGACTTAAAAGGGGTTTTTAAAAACATTGAGCCAGGAAGAGACTGGTAAAAATGTTTAACTCAGCCATTGTGCTATCAGTAACTTGTGGGAGGTGAGCACAACAGTGCAAAAGGTCCCATACCTTAAACACCCTCTGTGCAAAAAAATACCAACAAACCTCTGGCAACTTGATATGTTCACATTAGTTCCTGATCAGCCAGGCTGTTTTTTTGTTGCACACCGGCAGTAACACCCTGGCGGGGACCGTCCCTCAATCCACAAGGGGCCCCCGGTCTGGTAGTGGTCCGTTGACCCCAGAAGCATTCTCTGTGGGTTGATAGACCCTCCCCCAGGAGAAGTTTCCAGGGAGGTCCTTTCCCCCAAGTGCTGTATGCCCCCTGAAGTTCTTTTCTCAAGACGGGTTTCCCTTTGACAACATAGTGAAGAAACCATCTAATTGAACCTGTGCTCTAATTCTATGAATTTTTCATCGGGGGAAATTTAAAGGGGAAACCCTTTTTTTGGGGAATTTTCTGTCTGAAGGGCCCTTAAAATTTCCCCACAGGTGCTGTATGAACCCTGTGGGTTCAACCCCCCCCCCATGATAATCACATTCGATTCATGGAACAAATTCCTTAGATCAAGATCCCATCATTAACATCAAGGAACCTTGATGAGGTGGAACAAGTATTAATTCTTTCCTTGGGGTAGAGACATAAACAGCAGTGTTGTAAAACCATTTTTTGACTTTAGCACTTACCTTAATACTAATTATTACGGGGAAAACTAAGTACAATGGTCCCCAAAAAAGTCTGGACACTGGAAATTAAATATTCTGTTTTGCCCCACAGTCACCGGATTTTGTTATGTTCATGAGTCTTGCAAAGAACTTTGAACTTTTTTTTCACTAATGGTGGACATGATTTAAAGTTCATTAAAAAATTACAAAAAAGCAATTTTGCCTAATTATGCAGTAATTTTAAGAATATCTTCAACATGTCCAATTAGCAATGCAAAGTTCAACGCCTTTTTTTCAACTCACATGAACATGGGGTAACTGGGGGGAAAAAAAAGAATACAGTGGACCCCGCCTAACGACCCCCCCGGAAAAAGCAAATGTAAGTATAATATTTTTAAATGCTTGGGGGAAATGTATTGTTTGGGGGCTGAAAAAGACTAACCTACGTGACATTATTTCTTGGAAGAAATTGTTGGGGAATGGTATTTTGGAGGTTCTGGGAAAAATTTTTCCCGTTGGGGAGGGGTCCACTGTACTAGGTACTCACGTAACACCTACCTGCTTAATGACCACCAGACTTACGATGCCCCCAAACCCCATACAAACCTAATTATATTAGACTTTTTATTACAGGAAAACCCCCCCCAAATTTTGTAAAACTTCACTCCTGAAGTCTGCTCAAGTGCCATTAAAAACCCTTTTTTTCCCTTTTAAAAAAATTTCACGAGGGGGGCTATTTCCCGCCCCCCCAAAAAACAATTCCACAAGAACTTACAAAATTTATACTTTCATAATTAATTTGGGGGGATTCTTAACCCGGGGGCCACGAAGCATTTTTTTTTTTTTTTAAAAGTTCCCGGGGCCTTCCCCCCGAGGCAGGGGACCAAAAAAAAAAGAAAATCCCCAAAAAGAAAATACTTTCACCCTTTCAACATTTTACCACACTCAAAATAACCTGCCCTTTTAAAAGGGGGTTTAACAGCTGAGAATAGCCCCCCCCAGCTGTCACTATCCCAGACCCCCCCCTTTAAAAGGGGGGTTTTATTTTCCCCTTTCCAGGGCTCAAGTCCAACTAAATCAATTAACTGGTTTTCCCCGAATCCCTTCACAAAAAGTTACCCTGCTCACACTCCAATAGATAAACAT
>WNWK01015908.1:0-46396 GCA_009830355.1 Cherax destructor | reverse complement strand
GTTTCTGTATTTGAAAGAAAAAATTACGTCCCTGATTTTCAGATCATTTAAATATGGGCCTATTATGAACCTTTTGTGTTTTTTAGAGAAATTATCATCACAGCATAAATTATCTATAAGTAGGCAAGCAAAGTTTCACGCCCTTGACTCAAAACAAAAGTTTTTCCCCAAGTCACCACTATATGATCACAGCAAAATAATCTTATCTGTCCACCACATTATTATTATTATAATCAAATAGAAGCGC
Source organism: Cherax destructor (assembly GCA_009830355.1). Classification (NCBI taxonomy): domain Eukaryota; kingdom Metazoa; phylum Arthropoda; class Malacostraca; order Decapoda; family Parastacidae; genus Cherax; species Cherax destructor. Next base: position 46,149 of record WNWK01015908.1, on the reverse strand, counting down.
TAAACCACAGGGGTTTCTGTCCACCACAAAAGGTAAAACAAAATTACTTTACTGTACTTTTAATTTTTCTATTTCAGTGTTTATTATACTATACAGTGGACCCCGAGTAATGAACACCGGAAATCGTACATTATGTAAGTACAGTGGTCCCTCGGCTTTCAGGCATCTCTAAACTCGAACATTTATGTAAGTGTATTTTCGTAAGTGCTGTTGCAAGTGTATTTTGGGGGTCTGAATAGACTAACCTACATGACATTATTTCTTAAAAGTAAATTGCCTGAATGGCACTTGAGCAGCATTCTGAACAAATTTTGGCGAAACCGAGGGACCACTGTATAATATTGTAAGTGCTTGTGGAAGTGTATTTTTGTTTGAGGGTCTGAAATAGTCTAACCTACGTGAATTATTCCTTAAGGGAGTAAATTGCTCGTAATGGATTGAGCAGGCTTGGAATGAAGTTTTACGTTACTGGGGTCCACTGTACTTGTAAATTATATGTACAGTACTTTTATTATCTATACAGTGAAGTAGTGCTTTTTTGTTGTTATTTTAACATTATTTGAGGCATTATCAGACACCAACGTTTCCCATTGGATAGTTGAATCAAATTTTCACTATACAGTGGACCTCGGTTCGTTCATCTCCAAACTAACATATGTAAGTGTATTTTGTACTTGCTTCTGTAAGTGTAGTTTTGGGGTCTGAAATGACTAATCAAATTTACATTTATCCTTATGGAACAAATTCGCTCGTAACTGCACTCAAACAGCATTCTGAAAAAATTTCAGCAAACCGAGGGTCCACTGTACTGTACACTCAAAGTACAGTGAACCGAGTAACGTAAAACTTCATTCCAGAAGCCTGCTCAATGCCATTACCGAACGAATTTACTCCTTAAGAAAAATATAAAGTAGGTTAGTCCATTTCAGACCCCAAAATACACTTACAAAAGCATTCAATATTATACTACATAATTGTATGATTTCCGGGTGATGTAACTTGGGGTCCACTGTACAGTGGACCCTCGGTTTTCATTCACCTCCAAACTCAACAATTATGTAAGTGTATTTTCGTAAGTACTTTGTAAGTGTATTTTTAGGGGTCTGAAATTACTAATCTAATTTACATTTGTCCTTATGGGAACAAATTCTGGAAAGAATTTTCAACGAAAACTGAGGGTCCACTGTACATCTTACAATATTATAGCTGTAAAAGAAAACATTAACATAAAATACAAATTATCTATCATACCCTTTCCATCCCTATTATATAGGTAGAATAGACTTATGTAGCTTAGTAACATACATACAGTTTATTTTTACTACATAAAGTGAATGTACCAGAACAATTAATTATTATTCATTCTGAATACTAAGTTCTTTCATCAGGTAAATCCTGTCATTCCAGTCACTCTCACATCATTTTCCACACACTATCTGTAGGACATACACTCATTAGCTTGTTAAAAATGCTTTGACTATACTATATAGTAATGCTGTAATCAGAAATAAAACTCTAACATCTGTAATACTTTTCTCAACAATCAGTTCAGTGTTATCTGTCTAGATTTTGTGATGTATCCATTGACCTTGTACACCACCACACTCACCTCATACACTTCACTTATCATTATAAAACATATATTTTATGTGGCTTTCCCATTCCCGTAACTATATTCCACTACAATACATATTTTTCTGCCATAAAGGTGTTTCTAAGGAATCTCTCACCTTATATTTCATACTTCTTTCATCTTTCATTCTTTTAACTTCAATTCCAATAATAACACACATATATATAGTTACTGTTTTCATCGTTTTCTTGGTCACATACAAGTCTTAAGATCACTACTACTTTATCAAGGCTTTGTGAGACATCAATTATTCTGGTAGTGTGACCCAGATAATGATGTGGTATCAGAGTAAAATGATATTGGTCTCCAACTACTGACCCCATGGGTATGAGAAAAGCACACTGCCAGATCTACTTGAATCCTAGGATTATAATATCCCCTACCCTATTACTATTGATCCTTCCCTCTCAATGTTACTTTCTCCCCCTTCTCAAACTATTTCTCAAATACCAGTGCCATCTCAGATACAACATACATTCATAAGACTTTTACATTCCTATCAATATAAACACATTGTAGACCCCAAGGGCAAGTATGTTACTGTTGGCTCACCTACATTAAAATAATACTTACCAGATTTCTTTCTGAGTCAAGGCCCATCCATACTATTCCTCCCTCTTCATATCATTATATTCACAATCCTACACAGTACAGCATTACTAGCATTTATGGGCAAGAGGTCAACCCGTTGTAGTCATACAGTACCAGGGGAATGTTAGAAAATCAGGTTTGATTAATCTGAGGAAGGGAGGGAAGCTCCAATTTTTTAGATAAAGAGCCATTCACCAGCACCAAACCAAACCCCACATCCCATTGAAGAAACATGATTGGGGACAATTTCAATCTATTCTATAGAATTAATCAAGCAAGTAAGCTTTTTGTACATTCCATACCTGACTATACTGTACTTGCTATCCTAGAAGACTGCAAGAAAACTTTCTCTAAAATTTTCTGCTTTCCTAAACCATCTTTAAAAATTTCACTCTCAAAAATAGCACATCATTTAAATTCTTCCTAAAATTCAAACAGCCACTTCAATTTTTCACAGTGAAAGGCACAGCAGGACTATCACATTAAGAATTATTAAATCACACACTGCTTTTGTATAACCCTGTAGAGATCATAGAGCATACTGTACAGGCAGTTTCTGCTTTATAAGTATTCACTTTACAAGAATTTGCTTTAAAGACCATAAGCCCTGAGAAAACATGTTAGTTTAGAAAATGTATAATTAGATTTAACAATCATTCACATTAAATTGTTTGCTGGGCTGATACTGAAGTGTGGCTCTCATGTTAATCTGAACAATCAAGTTTCATATTACGTTCATGGGGAGGCGCTACATTCATGAGGATCATACAGTGAATGACAATGTGAGGTAACCAGATTTGATTTGAGGAAGGGGAGAGTAGCTCCAGTTCCTTGGATCAAAAGCCCTTCACTAGCATCAAGGCACCCTCGAGAAGAGAGGTTGTCTCAAACTTGCTCCCATGCAGTTATTCTGAAAAGTGTGATGGCTCACTGAGTGATAAGAAATTCAGAGATGCAAAAGCAAGAGCAGCAGCCTGATTTCAAAAGATAAAGATGAAGCTCTTTTCCCCAGTCTACTAGCAACAAACACCCAAGCTCCAACAAATTTTACCACTAAACTTTAATATGTAGCCATCTGAGCCATCGCTGCTGTTTCTACATTTTTTTTCAATACGTCAGCCATCTCCCACCAAGGCAGGGTGACCCAAAAAAGAAACACTTTCACCATCATTCACACATAATCACTGTCTTTACAGAGGCACCAATTTAGATGTCACTCCAAACAGCCAATATCCCAAACCCCTCATTAAAGTGCACCGTGTCTACATATTAACAAAATTTTGTGAGAACTATGTGGAAAAAGTGATTCATTAAGCATAGACTGCCTGTAGCTCAAGATTAAGCCATACTAAAAGATTATAGAATAATATTTCTTTCTAAGAAAGATTACAGGATCTTCCCAGTGGAAGGGCACAATTTACCATTGTTAAATGGCACAAAAATAGTATGCAATGTGTGAGATCTCTTCCAAATTAGAAAGCATCATTTTTTACGTATGTTCACTTGCTTTTAGTGCCTCCTGCTTCCTTCTCTGTGATGTTTGCTATTCTCTACTATGTGCCAAAGCTAAAGAATTAAAGCAATACTTAATCATAAATAAACAGCTCCTGAGGTGAATCTAATATTACAACAAAATCTAATATTACAACAATTATCAAGGTGAAAGTATAATCAGTTCTTATAAAAATCCCATTATATTATAATATTCACAAAAATGCAATATGGGTTGCAGAACTACTAAAAAAAATCTTAGAAATAGCTAATATTAAACACTTCTCAAGAAGTATTAAGACATTGTCCATGATTTCTTTTTAAATAATAAATACTACAATCTGCTCTTAACAAGATTTTCCTAATTTGCATCTAATGCTTCTGAATTCCAAAAGATTCCAGGGATCCAAGAAAGTGTACACACCTGCAATACATGACAATATAATTCTCTTAGTGACTAGCATCAAATAAAGCTGTTGTTTGTGCACTGAAGGCCAAGTGTAGCTGACGAAGAATTGTGCTATAATAATCAATGCCATTACATGATAAATTTATCTTACTCTCACTAAACCAGCAGCTACTATGAAAGGAACAAAACTGCCACAGCTGGTCAATTAACCAACACAGTTCTAAGTATACTAAAATGTTTTATATATATATATATATATATATATATATATATATATATATATATATATATATATATATATATATACAGTATAGTAGTGGAATTGATTAACCCTTTGAGAGTCCAGACCCCCAATCTGTAAATTCCCCACAGGGTCCAAGAATTAAAAAAAAAAAAAAAGTTATTTTTTCTTATGAAATGGTAGAGAATATTTTTCTAAATGTAATAAAACAAAAGGTACTAAATTTTATAAAAAATTGACGAAATTACGCTCGTGAATTTTGCTGTCAGCAATATTTACGCATCGGCAATTTTGCACAATTTCAGTCCTATTTTCGACCAATTACACTGTTCAATTAGACCAAATTCTTAGCTATTTCGCAAGTATCTGTTCCATCTTATTTACTGAGCACAAGAAATCGCCCAATCAACTATGTATTTCAACTACCCAATAAAGTGATCGGAAATTGGTACAGTGGACCCCCGAGTTTCGTAAAAACTTCACTCCTGAAGTCTGCTCAAGTGCCATTACCGAACGAATTTACTCCCTTAAGGAAAAATTTCACGTAGGTTAGTCTATTTCAGACCCCCAAAAATACACTTCCACAAGAACTTACAAAATTATACTTACATAATTGCACGATTTCCGGGGTATTCGTTAACCGAGGGTCCACTGTATTATTATTATTATAATCAAAAGAAGCGCTAAACCACAAGGGTTATACAGCGCGGCAGGGCAGGACAGGATGCAGGGAGAATAGATTGTAAGCGGGAGATGGATGATTAGTAGGGTATGGAGTGCAGCAGGACAGTGGATAGTGCAGGGATAGAGGGTAGCAGGAGATCGAGGTAGAAGGGACTGAGGGAGGTGCTAGAGGTATAATCTTCAGAGTTTGCGTAGTAAGTCAGTTTCTGTCAAAAAGTCAAAGAGAGAGTCAGGATTAAAGGAGGGTCCATCAGCAAGAAGGGAAGATAAAGAAAGGGCCGCAGAGCGAAGACGCCGTTGGAGGTAAATTCTGCGTGCTCGTTGATAAAGTGGACAGTCCAACAGAATATGTCGAACAGACACTGGAACCTGACAATGCTCACAGAGAGGGGCAGGGAGCCTCTCCATGAGATACCCGTGCGTAAGACGAGTGTGGCCAATGCGAAGACGGGAGAGTGTAGTCTCCCAACCTCGACATTGGTGACAAGAAGAAGGCCAGAAACCTATACTCGGTTTAATAGAATGAAGTTTGTTATTTAGCAGGTGAGACCAGCGTTGTTTCCAACGGGTGCGAAGGTGGGTAGCAATGACCGCAAAATAGTCCGTAAAAGGAACACCTCTATATGAAACTGGAAGGTCATGTACTGCTGACCGCGCAGCAGTGTCTGCCTGTTTATTGCCCTGTACGTCAACATGACCAGGGACCCAACAAAAAACAATATCTTTGTGCTTGCTAGAGATACGGCGTAACCAAAGTTGGATACGAAGAACTAGGGGGTGAGGTGTATCAATTTTACGGATAGCCTGTAAAGCACTAAGGGAGTCTGAAACAACCACAAATGGTGATACAGGCATAGATGCAATATGGATAAGTTCCACAAGAATGGCATACAATTCAGCCGTAAATATGCTAGCCGAGGGTAATAGATGCCCTCGCACGACGTTGTCCGGAAACACTGCTGCGAATCCGATGCCGTCAGACGACTTTGAACCATCGGTGTACATTGCGATGGCATGGGAATGAGAACGGAAGTGGTCTAGAAAAAAAGAGCGAGAAACCGCCGTAGGTAGGCGGGCTTTCGCGCAAGGTAGAGGAATAGAACAGACACGGACAGCAGGAACTTCCCAGGGGGGTAGGGGAAAAGGAGATGTCACATGAACATATAGAGGTGGTAGCTGAAGGGAAGACAGGAGTGAATGTAGACGAAGAGAAAAGGGACGAAGTAAGCAGGGGCAACGAACAAATAAAGAGCGTCTACTAACATCTGTAACAATCCTATACATGGAAGGATTGCGGAGGTCATGAGAGCGAACATAATAGCTGAATGTAGACGGAGAGTTCTACGATCAGCCCCCATGAAAGATGTGCGAGGGTTTTAAGGAGGTTCAGCCGGCTGTGACAAGTTGCCTTAAGAGAGGTAATGTGAGGTTTCCAGGACAATCGACGGTCAAACAGGAGGCCGAGAAATCTGACTATCACGTTCTGGAATACATGAGCCGTATAGGTACAATGGATGATCAAAGACCACTGAATGTCTAGTAAACATAATTTGATGAGTTTTGCCACTAGAAAATTTAAATCCGTGAGTGGTGGCCCAATCAGAAACCCGGTTGATGGCATGCTGGAGGAAAACTACAATGAGGTGACAGTCAGCACCTGCACAAGCTATAGCAAAGTCATCCACATAGAGCGATGACCAAATATTGGATGGGAGAACAGATGCCAGATTATTTATAGCAAGCAGAAAGAGTGTTGTGCTCAGAACACATCCCTGGGGACACCTTCAGCTTGGACAAATTCGGGAGAGTTCATTACTAACCCAGACCCGGAAATGTCTGTCAGTTAAGAAGGCCTTAAGAAAGAATGGTAGGTTGCCTCGGAGGCCTAAGGAGTGGGCCTGGGCCAAGATGATATATCTCCAAGTTGTGTCATAAGCCTTCTAAAGGTCGAAAAAGATAGCGATAACCGAATGGTTATTCGCAAAGGCATTACGAATATACGTATCCAAGCGCAGCAAGGGGTCAATGGCAGAACGCCATTACGGAAGCCATATTGACTAGGGGAGAGACTATTGTGCGTCTCTAAACACCACATCAAACGTCTATTAACTAGACGTTCCATCACCTTGCAAACTGCACTGGTAACAGCGATGGGACGGTAGTGGGAGGTATCACATCCTGTAGTACCCGGTTTGCGAAAAGGGAGAACAATAGCAGACTTCCACAGCTGGGGTAGAACTCCTTGCGACCATATAAGATTATAGAGTCGTAAGAGCAGACTGATGTAAATGCTGTAGCATACAAATATGTATTCCGTCTGGCAAGCAGAGAGTGTTGCCTCCAGTTCTTGAAGGGTAAAAGGCACATTATAGGATTCTTCTCTAAGAGAAGAAAAATCTAAGGGCTTTAACTCGCTGGCAGACTTAGAAGAAAGGAACGAGGGGCATAGATGGAGCCCCTGAGAAATGCGGACCAGATGATTACCAATTTCAGTGGCAACGGCAAGAGGGTGTGCTATATCAACACCGGCAACCTGAAGAACAGGAGCCGGGTCGGGGGAGAATTTACCACTTAATTTCCGCACTCTTCCAGACTGCACTCAACAAGGAAGCCGAAGTGACAGTAGAAACGTAATCTCGCCAGCAAGTGCGTTTAGCGTAACGTATGACACGGCGAGCAATAGCTCTCTTCTGCTTAAAATCAAGGAGTCTGTCTGTAGTTCTGTTATACCGATACCTGCCCCACGCAGCGCATTTCAAACGAACTGCCCGAGCACAAGCAGGAGACCACCAAGGCACACACTTCTGAGAATGTTTGCCCGAGGTTTGGGGAATAGAATGTGAAGCCGCTGTGAAGATGGAGGATGAAAAGAGATGTAAAACCTCATCAATGGAGGACGAGGAAGGAACCTCATGAAAGGCAGTAAGATGTGCGTAAAGGTCTCATTTCGCCCGGTCAAATTGCCAGCGTGGGCAACGAGGAGGTGGAAAAAACGAAGGGGACTTAAGGATGATTGGGAAATGATCGCTGTCATGTAAGTCCGGGAGGACAGACCAGGTGAAGTCAAGGACAATTGATGAAGAGCAGATGGAAAGATCGATGCAGGAGAAAGAATGAGTTCGGGGATCAAAATGGGTAGGAGTACCCGTATTTAAAACATGGAGGGGGAGAGAAGCAAGAAATGCCTCCAACTGAATGCCACGGGAGTCACAGTGCGACCCTCCCCAGAGAAAATGGTGCGTTAAAATTGCCAAGTAACAGAATGGGTGGCGGTAAGGAAGAAACCAGAAAATCAACATCTGGGATAGACAATGCCCGTGAAGGGGAGAGATATTAAGAAGTGTGTATACCACTTATTCAAGTGGATACGGACTGCGGTGTAATGTAAGGAAGAAGGAACGTACAGCTGACGGTATGGAACACCAGTGCGTATAAGAAGAGCACTTTCGTTAAAGGTTCCATCGGAAAAAGAATCCGATGAATATAACAAATCATAGCCTGAAAAGGGCCTGATAACAGTGGATTGTAATTTGGGTTCTTGCAAACAGACCCCAACAGGAAAAAACTGGGAGAGCAACACCTAAGTTCACCCCGGTTACCCCTGAGGCCTCGGATATTCCACTGCAAATAAGCCATGATTTATGGAGAGAAAGATATGTCGAAACGAGAGCAATCTATGGACTAGGGTTAGAAAAGTCCACATATTGAGACAGCGGAAGATCTGTAATCAAAGAAGGAGTAGGACGCTGTGAAGGAAGGAGGGGGTAGATGGAGAAGAAAGAGGAGGAGGAAGAACCGGAGGTGGAGCGGTGTCCATCAACGTTCCAGACTCTGCAATAAATTCTGCGATAGCTTCCAGATTTTCGGAAGACAAAGATGCAGAATGTGGGACAACATTAGAAATGGAAGGAGAGTGAGCAACCATCGGGGAGACTATAGACTGTACTAAAGTAGAGGGCGAGGAGATGGAAGAGGAAACTGTCGAAGGGGCTTGGGAGGGGAAAGGAGTGGAAGTGGCCTGGGGAGGGACAGTCAGGGAAGGAACTTGAGAGGGGACAGGGGATGAAGATATTGTATAAGGAGGATGAACCTCCACACACGTTACAGAACTAGTCGGAGGCTAAGAACCCGGCAATAGGGATTTTTTGCCGGACTTATGAGAAGAAGGGGGCGCTGAGACTTGGGTATGGATGAGGGCGTGTAGACACAGAACTGTGCGAGTGAGTAGAGGAAGGAGAGTGGACAGTATGGGATGCCGAGGTAGGGACCTCGGAGCCAAGAACAGCAAAAGGATTCGAGACAGGGGTGACGGAGGATGTTGTAACCACAGAGGAAGTCGAGGAAGTTGGGACACCAGAAGTGGGGCGACATTTAGCAATGCGAGAATAGGAAATAAAGGGAAGTCTCCCTTGTAGGCGTAGATGAGAGATGGCCATAGCATATGAGAAGCCTTCCGCCTCTTTGAGACAACGGATTTCCCGCTCATTCAGGTAAACCTGACAACGGCGAGAGTATGATGGATGTGCCTCATGAATGTTAAGGCAAGAGGGAGGTAGAGTACAAGAAGGACTGGCATGGTCGTCGGCACCACAGACTGGGCATTCGGCCATGGACCTGCAATATTTCGCTGGATGACCAAAACGCCAGCAGTTTCTACACTGTTGTGGTGTAGGGGTCACCTTTCGAACTTGTAAACGTTGACCTGCAATGTAAACCGAAGGTGGTAGTTCACGGCAGTCAAATGTTAAACGAGCTATATTGCAAGGATAACGTCTTCGCTTATTGGCAGGGAGGACAAAAGTGTCAACTTTAAGGATAGGGAGTTCTTGGAGCTCAAGCTGCTCCAAAATGTCATCACCACATGTCTGGAAATTCCGTTGGACAATGGTGTGGGGTAAAATGACAGAACCACTACAAGAATTGAGAGACTGATGCTTGTCTATAGTGATAGGAACAGTATCTATGGTCGTAAGAAGCTTGGCCAGCATTCTGGACAGTGATGATGCGAGTGCCGCTCTTGAGAGCGTGAAATAAGATATCTTTACCAACATGGCGTAGCAGAGCCTTGCCAATACTATGGTCTGAAAGATAGGTATTAGGAGAAGTCGGTCGCAGAGTAAAAAACTTTGTCCATTGAGTAGTGTGAAACAAAGAGTTTAAGGGGAGTGTGTGACGAGCTGGTCGTTTCTGAGATGAACGAGAAGGAAGTGTCGAATCGTCATGTAAGGGTCGTGGTTGTTTGTGTGCGGGACCGGGGGTGGTCCGACGTGTGACGGGCAGGCAATTCAAAAATTTCTGCACCGTTAAGGGAGAAGCCGGAATCAAGGTCACAGAATAGCGAAGGTCAGAATGTATCGAAAGGGCCAGTCAGATCCCCGGTACCTGAAGCAGGTGACGAACCGGCACCAGCAAGAGGTACAGGGGTATTAGAGTTGTCCATTAACGAGGTAGGGTCAGAACTAGGTGCGGTATCAAGAAGGGGCCCGGGGGTAGGTTCACGGATTAGGGCATCCATGGTTAGGTTACTTCTTTCTTTTTCTTTTTAAGAAAAAAAAAAAAGAAGAAAAGAAAATAAAAAGAAAAGAATAAAAAAAGAGGGGAACATGGAGGAATAGCTCCTAGGAGGAATGAAAGGGGCGTAAATCCCCCTCCACGCCAAAGAGGACCTCAACACCGCAAGTAGTGCAAATGCTGCATGGAACCCGTGCCATACCCTACCCTTCATGCTAGTAAACCAGCAATCCGGGATAGCAACCTTACATCCACGGAGCCACCTCAGCGGACAAGAGAGAGGGCGGCCGGATATCCGCCACAAAGCATACCGCCTTCGGCCACCACCCCCGGAATCCGAAAGGTGGCCTCCAGAGATACACCCGTCGCCCGAAAGATACCCAAGGCCACCCCCCTGGGAGACCGGAGAGGGATCGGGATATCCCCAGGCGATCCAGATTCCACGGCAAACTACACCACCGCCAAGAACCTCAACAAAATGGGATTGGACCACGGTACCCTTCCCCCTACCTAGGAACTAGAATGCCTGTGGAGAGAAGCTCCCAGGGTAAAAATGGGAAGGAAATAAGGGAGGGATGAGGAGGAGGAGGAAAGGGAAAAGGGAAGATGGGAAAGGGGAGGGGGGATTGGGGGGTAATTAGGTTCGGTCTGAGGAAGAAGACCAAGAGGTCCAATTCCTCAGACCGATAGCCTCTTTACCGCGACAAGGAGCCCCCATTAAAGAGGCGGAAATTGGTAATTTGGCCAATTTCACACAAAGTTCAAAATATTCCAATTTCAAAATAGGGTCCAGAATAAACAATGTAGGTATTCCTGGCACTAAAATAACATTTCCTCTGTTTATTAGTTATGTTTCCAGGCTTTACGGATGAATTCCATTTTTATTTTTTATTCACATAAAGAATTTTTATTCACACCAAAAAAATTGAAGAGTTACTGTTATGCAATATTGTAATAATTGTATAAATAATATCAGCACATTTGTAAATGCACATCAGACCCACCAGCTGACATGTATTGGACATGTGATGTGATCTGTTTACTCTTGAACATCGGCAATAATCAAACATTTCTGCTATTTTGAGCTCAATTTCAAACTACTTTCAATACAAAAACCAATCAAAATTATCTCTATTTCTGTTATATATTTTCCATTCTATCAAATGAGATCAAGAAACCACTAATACAACTGTAAAAACCATACGAAAATACACTGCAAAGTTGCTGTTTTAATCCAAAAACACGATCGCAGTTTTTCTCATTATACACTGCGTGCTGCAGAATTTGTTTTACAGTGGTACCCCGGTTTACGATGGTCTCCAAACTTGCCCTTTTATGTAAGTTTATTTTTTTAAATGTTTTTGTAAGTGTATTTTTGGGGGTCTAAAAGGACTAGTCTATTTTACATTATTCCTTATGGGGATAAATTCGTTTGGTAATGGCACTTGAACAGCATTCTGGAACGAAAAAATATCGTAAACCGGGGTACCACTGTATATATGGTGCACACTTACCACAGAGATGCATTCTCTCATATCTAGGCCCAAATTTACCACTCACAGCTTATCTGAGTGAGCTGAGCTCATGACGTAGTACTACGGCTTAGAGGTAAAAGTTTCCTTATTGAGAACCTTATAAGTTAGCTTGAGATAAAATAATATCAATTTAGAAATATTAAAAATTTAGTAATAAGATTAAACCAGAGCAACTTTCAAATTATTATTATTATTATTATTATTATTATTATTCAGGGTGCATTATTATTCAAAGCCGTAGAACTACGGGACAGACCCTCAAAGGGTTAAAAAAAAAAGAGAAGTAATTCGTACAACCTTCGGAAATGAAAAATTATATAGCAGATTAATTATTGACTTCGGAAGACCATGAGAATAGTTTTGCTCTGGTGGCTACATATGCATAATTTTAGGAAAATGGACGAAGTGGGGACAAGATAAAAATAACAAAGACATAGAAAAAATAACAGCTGTAAAAGTCAGTGGAATTTTTAATATTAATGGATAATTGTGACTGAAAGAAATGAATAATTAATAAAAGAAATGTCCAAAAGAAGAAACATTCATTCAAATTTATTTTTTTATACAAAAAAATTTTAATAAACAATTAAATCAGATACATTTGGTTAAAAACATGTTCAACACTAAAACAAGATCCACAGCCAATCATATTCCACAACTCACTGGCTGAACATGAGGTATAGTACTGTATATCTATGTATAAATATTTCTAACTTACTAAGTGAACAGCATTACCTTATGATCAGTCACATATTAAATATACTTGTTAGAATGTCATAGTACAAAAACCTTTCTACATATTTTATTCCATATCTTAGCCTATGAGTATAAAATGCTTTTATAACCGAGTTGTTCATCTACACTAATCTTGTGGTAGGAATATTTGTATAGTAATGCAAACCTTAAAATTGTAATTCTGAGCAATTAAATCACTAAAATTCAAACCTATTGGTAATATATATTACAATATGCTTCAAACATATATATTACACAATAATATAAAGACAAAAACTAGAAATATTACATGCATTGAGCTCCAAGTACTGATATTATTTCAAAATTCCATTATAACCCCTAAGCTGCATCCTAATGTAATTTAATTTTACCATTTTAGCCTAGCAGTTTATTTTATAAGCAAGCTAAGTTTTTCTAACACAGGTCAACTTTTTATAAATGCAAAATAACCACAGTAGACCATCGGGTAACATTTTTTATTTTATTTATTAACACATCGGCCGATTCCCACCAAGGCAGGGTGGCCCGAAAAAGAAAAACTTTCATCATCATTCACTCCATCACTGTCTTGCCAGAGAGGGGTGCTTTACACTACAGTTATAAAACTGCAACATTAACACCCCTCCTTCAGAGTGCAGACACTGTACTTCCCATCTCCTGGACTCTAAGTCCGGCCTGCCGGTTTCCCTGAATCCCTTCATAAATGTTACTTTGCTCACACTCCAACAGCACGTCAAGTATTAAAAACCATTTGTCTCCATTCACTCCTATCAAATACGCTCACACATGCTTGCTGGAAGTCCAAGTCCCTCGCACACAAAACCTCCTTTACCCCCTCCCTCCAACCTTTCCTAGGCAGACCCCTACCTCGCCTTCCCTCCACTACAGATTTATACACTCTCGAAGTCATTCTGTCTCGTTCCATTCTCTCTACATGTCCGAACCACCTCAACAACCCCTCCTCAGCTCTCTGGATAATAGTTTTGGTAATCCTGCACCTCCTCCTAATTTCCAAACTCCGAATTCTCTGCATTATATTCACACCACACATTGACCTCAGACATGACATCTCCACTGCCTCCAGCCTTCTCATTGCAACATTCATCACCCATGCTTCACACCCATATAAGTGTGTTGGTATAACTATACTCTCATACATTTCCCTCTTTACTTCCATGGACAAGGTTCTTTGTCTCCACAGACTCCGAAGTGCTCCACTCACCCTTTTTTCCTCATCAATTCTATGATTCACCTCATCCTTCATAGACCCATCTGCTGACATGTCCACTCCCAAATATCTGAATACATTCACCTCCTCCATGCTTTCTCCCTCCAATCTGATATCCAATCTTTCGTCACCTAATCTTTTTGTTATCCTCATTACCTTACTCTTTCCTATATTCACTTTCAATTTTTTCTTTTACACACCCTACCAAATTCATCCACCAACCTCTGCAACTTCTCTTCAGAATCTCCCAAAAGCACAGTGTCATCAGCAAAAAGCAACTGTAACAACTCCCACTTTGTATTTGATTCTTTATCTTTTAATCCCACACCTCTTGCCAAGACCCTCGCATTCACTTCTCTTACAACTGCATCTATAAATATATTAAACAACCACGGTGACATCACACATCCTTGTCCAAGGCCCACTTTTATTGAGAAATAGTCCCCCTCCCTCCTACACACTCTAACCTGAGCCTCACTATCCTCATAAAAACTCTTCACTGCTTTCAGTAACCTACCTCCTATTCCATACACCTGCCACATTGCCCCCCCTATCCACCCTATCATACGCCTTTTCCAAATCCATAAAGGCCACAAAAACCACTTTACCCTTATCCAAATACTGTTCACCTATATGTTTCACTGTAAACACTTGGTCTACACACCCCCTACCTTTCCTAAAGCCCCCTTGTTCATCTGCTATCTTGCTTTCTGTCTTACTCTTAATTCTTTCAATAATAACTCTACCATACACTTTACCAGGTACACTCAACAGACTTATTCCCCTATAATTTTTGCACTCTCTTTTGTCCCCTTTGCCATCGGGTAACATACGATCTGTTAACACATTTTCACTCTAACACAGTTGCAAAATTTTGACATATTTTTGGTGGTGTGAATATAATGCAGAGAATTCGGAGTTTGGAAATTAGGAGGAGGTGCGGGATTACCAAAACTATTATCCAGAGAGCTGAGGAGGGGTTGTTGAGGTGGTTCGGACATGTAGAGAGAATGGAACGAGACAGAATGACTTCGAGAGTGTATAAATCTGTAGTGGAGGGAAGGCGAGGTAGGGGTCGGAGTAGGAAAGGTTGGAGGGAGGGGGTAAAGGTGATTTTGTGTGCGAGGGGCTTGGACTTCCAGCAAGCATGTGTGAGCGTATTTGATAGGAGTGAATGGAGACAAATGGTTTTTAATACTTGACGTGCTATTGGAGTGTGAGCAAAGTAACATTTATGAAGGGATTCAGGGAAACCGGCAGGCCGGACTTGAGTCCTGGAGATGGGAAGTACAGTGTCTGCACTCTGAAGGAGGGGTGTTAATGTTGCAGTTTTATAATTGTAGTGTAAAAAGCACCCCTCTGGCAAGACAGTGATGGAGTGAATGATGATGAAAGTTTTTCTTTTTCAGGCCACCTTGCCTTGGTGGGAATCGGCCGATGTGTTAATAAATAAAAAATAAATTTTTGGTGAACACACTATAAAAGTACATGTAGGGAAAAATGTGACACACCTGCATTCTTTCCACTCCATTTCACAGTAACCCTATTTTTCCCTTGTGTTCTTCAGTTCAGTTTACTTGCATTTTTTATTACATGCCATTCTCAAAAACATAACTACGTACCGTGTTATCTGACAGTACACTGTAAATATGAACGTGCATGGAATGTAATCATGAGATGGTGGAAGTATTACAACCTCCAGTAACTTACAAAATGGTATAAGAAAGTAAACCTTAAATGTCGGATACCATGAGCATAACTCTGCTCCTGTAACTACTATTAAGGATGGTAGTCACAAATACTGTATGTAATTACAAACACACAAACAGAATAACATCAGTAGGACAGTCAAAGCTCACAACCATAAGAAAAGCAATCAGGAACCTGTTATATCTGCTAATGTTTCTAGGAATCATTCTCAGAGTCTCCTAATTTTGGAAAGAAATATTAAAGAAATAAGAATTATGTACTGCATTAAGAAACACAAAAAAGTATATATACAGTCGTACCTAGGCATATGAACAGCTCCCAACTCGAACAATTATGTAAGTGTATTTTTGTAAGTGCCTTTTTAGGTTTATTATTTTTGGGGGTCTGAAACGGATTAATCTAATTTACATTATTCCTTATGGGAACAAATTTGTTCGGTATCGGCACTCGAACAGCCTTCTGGAACGAATTAAGCTCATAACCCAAGGTACCACTGTACATGTATACTGCAGGCACGTAGAAGTTTGCAAGATTTACCTGCTATCTTACACATTCATGAAACAAAGAATAGATCAGCTTTCAGACAAAGGCTCGTCCAAAACACTATTTACACCACATGTGCAACACATTTATGAGTATACAATGTCTGTGCAGAACCTACACCTAGTATAAAGCAAACTGAAATGTGGGAATATTCACGGGAGTAAATCAAAACTATTTGAGGAAAATATGATACAAAGAAAGAATGTGATCTAGGTTTTATGTCACTAAATTCACAGAGAAATATGGAATATGATCACGGTGTACCATAATTGGAAACTACAGATCCAAATGAGCCACATGGATGTCAAAAAACACATTGATATAAGAACAGAGTAAAAGTGGAGTAAAATGAACTTAAAAATTAGAAGCAAACTTCATACAACCTCTTTTCCTATAAGATATAAACTTAGAAACAATCTCATTAGTTATACTCCTTCATTAATCACTTTTTTAAGTAAAATTTATGTATGAAATAATGCAAAAATTTGAAATCAAGACCTACTGTTTTAAGAAGCCTTTTAAGTTACTAAAATGTAGGATTATGGGAATCAATAAGAAAATGGGTCTCATTAATACCATTTCCTGCTTAAAAATATGAGCTTAAGCTTCACACACATCTACAATTGTGATTTGCAGTTTGCATTGCCTTTCTAAACATTTTATTATGAAGATAGTTAGATTTGAGTTCTTCTCTTCAATTATGTCTTAGCTACTGGTTATAAGATAATGCTACTGGAAGCTCTATGTGTCCTTCATATTCTAATAAAAATGGTAATCTCAAATGTAAGGCTAATGAACCCTACTTTGTAATTTCAGTATAATTTCATACATGCCACATAATATAACTTGTCACATCTAGTGTCCCAATAACTAACAAGAGCTTTCAATATCTGTACTGTACATTTCTCATATTTTTTGTTCATTACAGTTCAAAACAAAAACTGACATGGGAGGGGTGTTCAGGTGTACATTTGTATAACTACAGAATATACATTCATATTTTTGTTGATCTGACCTCTAGTTAGTGTTATGACCTGCAAAATGTTTAACAGCTAACTAGTAGTACTTATATAATGCCTTCCAAAATGTCATTCTTGCCAGGCCACTAACTGCTCAGTCAATGGACTTCACCATATTTTGTAATTAAACTTTAAAAAATTATTGTAGAGTACAGTGGACCCTCGGAAATCGAACATAATTCGTTCCAGAATGCTGTTCTAGTGCCGCTACCGAACAAATTTGTTCCCATAAGGACGAATGTAAATTAGATTAGTCCGTTTCAGACCCCCAAAAATACACTTACAAAAGCACTTACAAAAATACACTTACATAATAGTTCGAGTTGGGAGCTGTTCGATTTCCGGGGGTCCACTGTATATAAGTTTATGGTGATATTAAATAAGTTTAGGATAGTGACATATGGTATGCCATAAAATATATCATTAGCAATCACAGTCTCGGTCCTGATGTTACTAGATATGATAGGTTTTACTGAATTACTAACACAAAGTAACTGCTTCAATACTGGCTGAGCCATCATGGCCACCATGGAAACTGTTTTAATATTGAACATTAAGCACAATGATAAAACTCTTTGTGAAATATTAATATATTGTTATCATGGATGATAGCTCCAATTCCTTGGATTAGCAGCTCTTCACTGGCATCAAAACAGCCTTCCATGAAGGATGAAATCTGTGAAGATTGATAATGAAATTACCATTTCAAAAGTAGAAAGCACGTTAGAAACAAAGAGGAAGAAAACTCCAGACCCAACACACAGTAGTCAGAAAAAATACATTATTGTGAGGACAGGCATCATCATATGAAGGAATTTTAATTATGGTTATGTATATACCAAGATAGATATGAAGTAATACAAGATATAAATAGTTGTTGTAATTTGTTTTCTTGTTTCATAATCTGGGCTCTATTATGTGGACATAAAAGTACATGAAAGATGCCAGTTTTGACTAATACTGACTCAGCCTGGCTTGAGGCTAGCCTTCTGGGTAGTTGCCTAATAAGCCAAGCTAATTTCTGCCTACATTTTCCAGGATCACATAACCATCATATCTGATTACACATTTCCTGCAGGAACTTGTCTTATTTCCTCCCAAAGAGTTCTTTTTTTATTCTAGTAATATTTCTTCAAAGGTAGTTGCTGGAAGAAAGGTAACAAATCATGGACCTTGGAGGTTAAGTAAGTGCTATCTAATTGTTTGTATAACAGATCCTACTTATTATTGGGCTTATTCTACACTTTCTCCTTTTAGCTTCTATCTTAGTGTGCAAATTAAATGCATAGCCTTTAAACATTTTCCATGTATACATTATGAGATATGGAGTACGAAATTATAATGCAAACAAGATGGTATGCAAAATCACACATTTAACTAAGATTTGATTTTCTTACTTCATTTTAAACTCCTTTTTTTTTCAACAGTACTTAAACTAAAAATGCAATCCTGCACCTACTATGAAGTGACATTTCAAATACAGTACAGTATGATACCTACAAAATGATTTCAGTCTTTATACTCATATTAACAGTTTCATTGAAAACATACTTACATAAATCATCTAAAAGTATAACATTATGACATATTACAAAGATAACACATACAGTGGACCTTCGGTTTTTGTTCACCTCCAAACTTGAACAATTATGTAAGTGTATTTTTGTAAGTGTTTTTGTAAGTGTATTTTTGGGGGTCTGAAATGACTAATCTAATTTACATTTGTCCTTATGGGAACAAATTCATTCAGTAACGGCACTCAAATAGCATTCTGGAAAGAATTTTCAACGAAAACAAAGGGTCCACTGTACTCTGAAAATACAATAAAATAAAAACTGTATACAGTAGAACCCCTGAATCTGCAGAGGATATGTTCCAAGGACCTGCCATGGATACCGAAACCGTGGATAGTAGCAAACCCTAGATATAAGTCCTATACATACCTATTATGAAGTTTAATTGATAAATTATGCACAATAAGTGGAGAATTATCACTTTTTCACTGATGGGAAGCACTTCATGGCTTCTGTTAGGCTTTGAAGAACTGCCAGCTTTTCTACTTTTGCACTTTGGGGCCATTATTATGCAAAATTAAGAGGTATTTTTGGGGCACAATAAACTGTGGGTAACTGAAACCGTAGATACTGAATCAGTGGATATGGGGGATTCTACTATATTACATTTTGATTCCTACTCCTGGATCCTCTTCAACAAGCAGACCATTTCTATTTATGTAATACGCTTGTCGCAGATCACAAGGCAGAGATTCAATTCTTTACACAAATAAACCGCACATAGGAAAGAGAGAGAGAGGGGCTTATGATGACGTTTTGGTCCGACTTGGACCATTTACAAGTCTGACCGAAGCATCATCATAAGCTTCTCTCTCCTATGTGTGGGATATTTGTGTATTATTCGTCTCAGTATTGTGCCTTTTTGTTCTTGATTTAATTCTTTTATTTTCAAAGTCTGTGCTTTCTTTGTAATAGTTCTGTAACTTTTGCACAAAATATAATTTCAAAAGAAAATATAATTAAATGCAGACATTAAATTATGAATCAAATTTAACTACAACACACACTTAGGTAGACTGCTAAAATATATAGATAGGTAGACAAAAATTACTAAGATCAGTGTCCAAATAAATGGTTATAAACATAAACAAACCTATATTAACTAGCTTAGTGGAGAGGTCATTTTGAGAACCCAGGTGGAATGGGAACATCAAATACAATAGGTGGGTTGACAGGAACATAGTTGATGTTACATGTGGAGGCATTAATGAAAATTATCTTTCCATCACTGGTCACACCATAGCCTGCAAAGGAATAAGTCAGTGGAACAATTCACAATCACAATTTGGATATGAAACTTAAGACAAACTGAAATACTGGTTTCCATGCAATAACTGGAGAATGCCTCTTTTGATTCGCTTCAAATTTTCAACACTTAAAAAAAAAGATTGGATTGGTTTTGGGGTGTATAGGTGCCAATTTTATTGAGGAAGTGTGGTATTTGTTTCCATACTAGTATTAATAAATGAATTAGAATTAGAGTTATTAGATTCAAACTTTCAGTGAATGAAGGTCTGGAATGTAATTGGACTATGTAAGTGTCAATTTGGCAAATTTATTTTAACCCTTATCTATGCAGTGTTAGTAGCCATGCTTTAGCCAGTTATTTGAAAAAATTATGTTGATAAGTTGCAGTTTTATAACTGCAGTGTAGGCATGCCTCTGGCAAGACAGTGATGGAGTGAATGATGATGGAAGTGTTTCTTCTTTTCTGGGTCACCTTGCCTTGGTGGGAAATGGCCAATGTTTTAATAAAAAAAAAAATAATATTTCTTCATATATGATGAAGAGCATTAAAACCCAATTTTTTTTTTAACATGCTGGCTGTCTCCCACCGAGGCACAAAAGTGAAAAAAAAGAAAAATGAAAATCATTTTTATAGTGTGTTGAATACACAAATAACCCACACACAGGAGAGAGGAGGAGCTTATGATGTTTTGGTCCAACTTGGACCATTTACAAAGTCACACTGTTAGGTTCCCCAGATTTTTTTTTTTTTTAGAAAAAGCTTTTTTGGCTGAACATAACTATGAAAAGAAAGCTAAAAAAAAAAATGAAAATTCACATTTTTATAGCATGATGAACTCTGACAAATTTAGTAGAGTTGGCTTTTTGAGATTGTTGAGGTAAACATTTTTTTAATTACTGTAGATAAAAGTGCTAAATCTGCAAGGGTCATATAGCACATGGAGTATGAGACCTTCAGGTTCAGTTCATGAAAGAGAAGAATATATCCAGTTCCTTGAATCAAGAGCCCTTTACTGGTATTAAGGTACTTCCCCTTCAAATGCCTCGGCCATATAGTGCTGAGTTAAAAACTTCTGGGCCTCTTGAAGGTGTTGATCTCCAGCTCACAGACCTCTTACACAAATAACCTGCACATAGGAAACTGAAACTTATGACTATGTTTTGGTCTCACTTGCACCATTAACTAGTCACAATAGTCCAAGTCGGACCAAAATGTCATCACAAGTTTCAGTATCCTATGTGTGGGTTATTTGTGTATTGTTCCAGTCATGGTATTGTGCCTTTTTTTTCTTCATAGACTGCTTGGCAAATTTAAGCTATGGCTCCCAGATCTCTCAAGAGAGTCGAGTTACAACTCGTATGCCTCTTGAAGGCTTTAAGGCATAAAAATATTATGCCTCTTGTACGTACTGAGCTACAGGGTGCTGGGGTTTATGGTCTATGAGAGACCAAAAAACATACAGTTTGCTTCTAGGATATGATTTATATAGAGAGGGCTGTACACAACATGCTTTCCACAATCCTACAGGAACATTATTATGTACCTAAAATTTTAAAGTCAAGAATATCAGTACTACAACAAAACTCAAATTACAGTACATACTCTTATAAACTAATTACTCTAGATCAGTTAAAACTGCATGAAAATCTGTTCTGTGAATTTATATAAATGATATTTTTATCATAATTTACTTGTACGTATACTGATAATTCTAATTCAAGAATTCTGATAGCTAAATAAAAGTCACTTCTAATCTCCCGATTTTTTTTTTCAATAGACCAGCCATCTCCCACCGAGATAAGGTGACCCCAAAAAAGAAGAAACTTTTTCACCATCATTCACTCCATCACTGTCTTGCCAGAGGGGCACCAATACTACAGTTCAAAACTGTAAATATCCCTGCCCCTCCTTCAGAGTGCAGGCATTGTACTTCACACCTCCAGGACTCAGGTTCAGCTAACAGGTTAATGAAGCAATTATGCCATTACTCAACTATTTGAGTTAGTCATTATTTGTAATGAAGCTCTTTTTCAAATTTAACATGCTGTATTTACACAAACAACAAACCATATTACTATTATAAATGTTCTTCGGAGAAGTATAGTCTTTCAAAGATTTACTGTAACTGGTCAATCCTTTTGAATAAAGCTGACTACTTGAAAACTCCTCAATGAATTAACTAACCTTCATGAATATGACCAAATACATGGTATTTGGGTTTGACCCGGCTTTGAACAGTTGAGAGCAGCTCAACACATCCAGCCCTGACCCCCGTACAGCACAAGTCTCCATGACCAACAGGCGGAGTGTGAGTGATAAGAACATCAGTTTCAGCAGGTATAGCATCCCATTTATCTAAACACTGCTTACCCCTTGGTAAATTAAATGCCCAGTTACAAAACTCTGGTTGCCTGTAGAGAAGAGCAAAAAATAAATAAAAAGATGGTAATCTGGAAAAGGAAGGCCAGAAATCACTAAAACATACTACAATAGGGCCCCACTTATATTGCAGGTTAGGTTCCAGGCTACTGCCGGAAAGCAGAACGCCATTTTTTCCACCTATAAATACATATAAATGCCAGACAACAAGTTTACACTAACTTATATTAAGTTAGTAATAGAACTAGTCATTAAAAACACAATAAAAAGTAAAATACATACACAGTACGGTACATTTATTACATACTTACCTTAAAATATTTGTAGTCTTAATGTACAGTGAGAGGTGAGTAGTACTTATTTGTAGGAAGTAAGGTGTCAGTAACCCTGGCTCCCAGTCCCAAACTTAATACGTATACGATATTTAAAGCAGCCCAGAGAGATAAAGTACACATACAGTACACTCTTTATTTACCTTAAAATATGTGTAGCCTTAATGTAGGATGAGAGGTGAGTAGTATTTATTTGTAGGAAGTCAGGTGTAGGTAGCCGGTAGATGTAGCTATGTAGTCCGCCTGGCTACATATCTGCACCTACCTACCTACACGATATTTAATGCGGCCCAGAGCCATATATAATTACCATCAACATACAGTGGACCCCCAAGTTTTGGCCATAATTCATTCCAGAAGGCTGTTCAAGTGCCATTACCGAACGAATTTGTTCCCATAAGGAATAATGTAAAGTAGGTTACTCAGTTTCAGACCCCCAAAAATACACTTACAAAAGCACTTACAATATTATACTTACATAA
Organism: Cherax destructor; assembly: GCA_009830355.1. NCBI lineage: Eukaryota > Metazoa > Arthropoda > Malacostraca > Decapoda > Parastacidae > Cherax > Cherax destructor. Next base: position 22,803 of record WNWK01015908.1, on the reverse strand, counting down.
TTGTTCGAGTTTTGAGATGGTTTAATCGTTTCTAACAACTACCTTTAGATGTCATCATAAACAAAGGGAGAAGTAATGAATAATTCATGCCGAGAATTGTAAACAAAAGCATTATGTGTTAAGGGAAGTGACTAGGCCAAACACAGATTCATACACGTTTTCTCTGGTGCTGGACCAGAGAAAATGTAATGTTTTCCCTCCGCCCGGCTATCACACCTCCATAGTATATACTATAAACATAGCATGTTTATATGTTATGTAACATGTTTCTTATATAATTATGAAGAAAATATCATAGATGGATTAATGAAAATGTCTATATTAACGTAAAATAAGACTGTGCCCAAGACTGATTATTATTATGTATTTACGTACATATTAGTATTATTACTATGGCGTTAAGACTAGAGGGACACTCTTAAGTGATTTTAATGTGTACCTGCATGCCAGCACAGTGTGTAAGTACAGTGGACCCTCGGTTTTCGTTCACCTCCAAACTCGAACAATTATGTAAATGTATTTTTGTAAGAGCTTTTGTAAGTGTATTTTTGGGGTTCTGAAACGACTAATCTAATTTACATTTGTCCTTATGGGAAAAAATTTGTTCGGTAATGGTACTCAAACAGCATTCTGGAATGTATATTTAGGTACAGGTACACATAAGTATAATTATCAGAGAACATATAAAATATGCAATAACTTTAAAACACTTGAAATTTTGGAAAGTTTCCAGACATAATAAAGAGATGTGCTCACGGAGAATGTAAACAAACCGGGTGGCACGCGCCATATTAGAAAGACTGGGAGCCGTATAGAGAGCTTTGGTCATAATTTGAAATCGCAGTATTAGTAGAATGCCGTAAGGCGAAACACCGTAAAGCAGGGCCCCTACTGTAGTTGTTATAGCATATAGCACATAAAACCTTTAAAATCCATTTTTTTTTTTTTTTATAAAAATAAAATATTACACAAGTCTCCTGGATTCCGACAGATTGTAGCTTGTATGCACAGAAGGTTGGTTTCTTCTGTTTGCTTTCCTATTGCAAATATTTTCATGCGGAATTTGTAGAAGGATTCACCAAGGTCAGTCTTCCTCTTTACATTACCTTCTTTTTATCATAAAAAAATATTATAAATAAAGTAGTAATTTATGAATTTTCACCCCTCTATAAATATATAATAAAATCTTTAAATTCTATATGTATACTGATTCGCATTACTGTCTTACTTTTATCACCTAGCTCAAACACTGCAGTTTTTAATGCAGTTTTATCATGTTTCTGGCAACTATTTCAGCCTCTTCCATTCTCTGATATTTTAGTTATGGATTCTTTAATAATTAGTACAGTATATAGTTTATCTCTAGTATAATATCTTAAGCTCTCACTAAATATATACTCAGTGGTCAATTATTTTAATTTCTCATTCTTTGGTACATATATGTATACAGTACAGTATATAAACTACATGACTTAACTACTTGTCTAAATTACTAACATTCAGAAGTGTGTCACATACAAACAACTTTAACCAAAATATTTTTTATATGAACATTATAGATAACCAAGATTAAATACATACCATGGCAATACATACCTTGGTGTGCCATGGTATGAATGAGTTTTAAGATATATTTTTCATACATACTATAATAAACTACAGAGCTTGTGATATAATTTTCATACATACGTACCATGGTGTTCCATAGAGCTTAATGCCACATATAGTAAGAGGTTCATCCTGTAAATATGTAGCATTGGTGATCAAGTTGACGGTATTTTCTGCTTCAATGGCAGCCTTCAGCTTCGCACGCTCTATGCCCAAGTCAGGGATCTCGTTAATCAGTCCTCCACCAGTTGCCCAAATATAAACATTGATAAATTAAACTAATTTACAATAATTTTGCTTATTCTGATTTTTTATATTTAAATTTCCCAAATTCTGAAAAGAAGATTAATAATTTAGAATAATATTTCAAATTTTGGAAATTAAAAATTTGGCAAAAGTTTAGAAAATTAAATTTTTTAATGAAGTATTTGAATCTGGAAAAGCTCTTAAATGTAGACATTTGCCAACAGAATATTTTCCAAAACTTTTAATTTTGATTATACTACTTCAAAATTTGCAATTGACTGTAGAAAAGTAATTCTGATCACTGTACAGTACAGGATTGCCCCATTTTATGGCACTTTGCTAATACGGACATTTCAAATTACATCCAAAAATTTTTTTATACAGCTCCTGATTCGTTATTACAGCATCTGCACACCATTCTGTTTGTTTACATCCTCCATGAGCTCTGCATCTCTGTCAGTTATGTATGGAAACTTTACAAAGTTTCAAGTGTCTTAAAGTTACTGAGTATTTTATATATACTCTTTGTGTTACAATGACATCTAAGGATGTCACTGTATTATTGTAACTTGGAGGGTGTATAAATCTGTAGTTGAAGGGAGGAGTAGGGGTCATCATAGGAAAGGATGGAGGGGGTAAAAGACTTTTGTGTGCAAGGGGCTTGGACATGCAGCAGACATGGATGAGCATGTTAGATAGGAGTAAATGAAGATGAATGGTTTTTGGGACCTGACGAGCTGGTGAAATGTGAACAAGGTAATACTGTATTTAGTTAAGGGATTCAGGGAAACCGGTGAGCCGGAGTTGAGTCCCGGAGGTGGGAAGTACAATGCCTGCACTTTAAAGGAGGGGTTTGGGATATTGGCAGTTTGAAGGGTCATCTAAACTGTCATATTTGAGCGCCTCTGCAAAGACAGCGATTATGTATTAGTGAAGGTGAAAGTGTTGAATGATGATGAAAGTTTTTTCTTTCTTTTTGAGTCACCCTGCCTTGGTGGGAAACGGCCGACGTTATAAAAAGAAATATCCCTTCACTATATAAATGTTTTCTCTTTTGCACATCGCCAAATATTAAGTAAAGTGTGTACCAAATGTGAAGCAAAACAGCCAATTTGTTGTTATTGTCCAGTAATGTAATGAAATTTTTTTTCTTAGGCACTAGGACAAGTGTGTTCCTAAACAAACAACTAGGATAAGTGTGTTCCCAAAAAAACAACTAGGATAAGTGTGTTCCCAAAAAAACAACTAGGATAAGTGTGTTCCCCAAAAAACAACAGTATGCACTGTAGCATGCCAATATTATATATGTACAGTGGTCCCTCAGTTTTCGCCAAAAATTCGTTGCAGAATGCTGCTCAAGTGCCATTACCGAACGAATTTACTTCCTTAAGAAATAATGTCACGTAGGTTAGTCTATTTCAGACCCCCAAAAATACACTTGCAACAGCACTTACGAAAATACACTTACATAAATGTTCGAGTTTGGAGATGCACGAAAACCGAGGGACCACTGTACATGTATACATTTAAATATTCTCAAGTTGTTGTCTGAAAGCAAACAGTGAAAAAAAATATTTTCAAGTGTACCATATTGTATTCATCTCAAAAAAGACAAATCTATCCATCAGCAAAAATATAAGATACTGTATCATTTGCACATCTTAAAAACTTGGAAAGTACCTGTGTGTGCATTTTTGTGTTGCTGTCGGGCTGCTGGGCCGCTTGTGAACTTGGGATCAAAACTAAGCTCATGGTTTCCAGCAATAACCACTTTATGCTTGTGAGGAAGTGAACCTGAAACATAGTAAATGTTTTAATATCACTTATACTGTACACATGTGCCAAGCTACAGACTTTCACAAAGTCATGGTACCTGTTTTCCATTAAAGGTTCTGGGAATAATCCTTCCAACAGCCTGGTCCAAGAACAGGCCTCCTAGAATGGAAAGTAAATATTACAGGATTAAGAACTATTAAGAAGCACATAGGTACTACCGTCCTGCCAAGTGAGTGTAAAACGAAAGCCTGTAATTGTTTTACATGATAGTAGGATTGCTGGTGTCTTTTTTCTGTCTCATAAACATGCAAGATTTCAGGTATATCTTGTTTCTTCTACTTACACTTAGGTCACACTACACATTCATGTACAAGCATATATATACACACCCCTCTGGGTTTTCTATTTTCTTACTAGTTCTTGTTCTTATTTCCTCTTATCTCCATGGGAAAGTGGAACAGAATTCTTCCTTCGTAAGCCATGCATGTCGTAAGAGTCGACTAAAATGCCGGGAGCAAGGAGCTAGTAACCCTTTCTCCTGTATACATTACTAAAGTTAAAAAGAGAAACTTTTCTTTTTCTTTTTGGGCCACCCTGCTTCTGTAGGATATGGCCGATTTGTTGATAGAAGAAGCACATAGGAAAGTAAAGGTACAGTATGTATATATTGAATGTAAGTAGAAGTTTGCCATCTTACATGTTCATGAGACAGTAAGAAATAAAAATTGGCAATCCTCCCGGTGCATAAAAAAAAAAATGTACCGGACTTACCAACCTACTACCTAATTTACCAACCTACCAACCTACCTCCTGACAAATAAAAGCAATATGTCATGACCTTGAGTCATTGTGTATAGATATACAGATAGGGAGACATAGAAATAAATTAATTCACACTAAAATTTAATAAGCAGACTAATTATTTAGTGAAAAAACACACATCTTGACGAATTGGTCAACATAAAATGCTGTACTGTACGTATTAGTAACTTAAAAAGATCTGTCACTATATTTTATAAAAATTATTAAATATGTACAAGATTTCTTCGGATTTTTAACCCCGGAAGGTTAGCCACCCAGGATAACCCAAGAAAGTCAGTGCATCATCGAGGACTGTCTGTCTTATTTCCATTGGGGTCCTTAATCTTGTCCCCCAGGATGCGACCCACACCAGTCGACTAACAATCCAGGTACCTATTTGCTGCTAGGTGAACATGACAACAGGTGTAAGGAAACACGTCAAAATGTTTCCACCCGCCGGGAATCGAACCCGTGCCCTCCGTGTGTGAAGCGAGAGCTCTAGCCACCAGACCACCGGGCAATTTAACAAAATAAACACATACTTCAGTTAAAACCTCACCTATCCAACTGTTGAATTCTTCAATTTCTATTGCACTGCCACATCGCGTAAAGTCTCCAGCATGAACAAAGACATCGCCATCAGGGATCTCAAACTGAAGATGGGAGGTGAGGCAATGCGTGTCACTCATGCACACAAATCTTAACTGAAAGGCAAATACTGTTTTACCAAATGTTAAAAAAAAAAAATGCACAAAATGGTTTAAGCAGGACAAACTGCTTCGAACCCCAGATAATTCGTAGATACAATAGAGAACAGTACATTTGAATATTATGTGTGTGGTATAAGAAATCACATGAAATTTTTATTCTGCAGAAATGTATGCTAAGGATTCAGAACTATATATGGTAATTACAAGTGTGGATCCAATGTACATTATCAATTTTATATTTAATTTTACACATCATGTACACTTATGCTAGTAGCATTCTTTGTGCTTCACAATATTTTACTACATGTAAACTACACATTGTATACTATGCAAAGAAATAAATGTTTGAATTTGAATGTAAATTATTATTGGACAGAAGACATGTGGCAATGATATGAAGTGTAAAAAATTTTCAAAGACTATACTGAAACAACATAGGCTATTCACTCAGTGGCCATTTTATTAGGTACACCTGCTCATTACTGTTAATATCTAATCAGCCAACACGTGGCAGTATCTCAATGCCCAAAAGCATGCAGACATGGCCAAGAGGTTCAGTTGTTGTTCAGACCAAAAATCAGAATGTGGAAGAAATGTGATCTAAGTGACTTTGACCATGGAGCAATTGGCACCTAGGATTTTCAAGCACAACAGTCTCTACAGTCTACAAAGAATGGTGTGAGAAACAAATCATCCAGTGAGCAGCAGTTCCATGGGTGAAAGCACCTTGATAATAAGAAAGGTAAGAGAAGGGCCCGGGTTCGATTCCCGGCGGGTGGAAACATTTCGACGTGTTTCCTTACACCTGTTGTCATGTTCACCTAGCAGCAAATAGGTACCTGGGTTGTTAGTCGACTGGTGTGGGTCGCATCCTGGGGGACAAGATTAAGGACCCCAATGGAAATAAGACAGACAGTCCTCGATGACGCACTGACTTTCTTGGGTTATCCTGGGTGGCTAACCTCCGGGGTTAAAAATCCGAAGAAATCTTATCTTATCTTATTTAATAGCCAGACTGGTTCAAGCTGACAGGGAAGCAACAGTAACTCAAATAACCACACGTTACAACAGTAGTATATACACAAAAGCATTTCCGAATGCACAACACATTGAACCTTGAAGTGGATAGGCACAGCAGCAAAAGACCACACTGGGTTCCACTCCTGTCAGCTAAGAATAGGAAACTAAGGCTACAGTGTACACAGGCCCGCCAAATCTGAACAACTGAAGATTGGAAAAATGTCGTCTGGTCTGACGAATCACGATTTCTACTGTGACAAGCAGATGGTAGGGTCAGAATTTGGCATAAACTTTTGGGATGTGATGAAATGGGAGATTCACAGCATAAATGTGCAGCTGACAAATCTTCAGCAAGTGTATGATGTTATCATGTCATCATGAACCAGAATCCGTAAAGAATGTTGCACCTTGTTAAATCCATGCCACGAAGAATTCAGGCTGTTATAAGGGCAAATGGATGCCATACGCAGTACTAGAAGGGTTTACCTAATAAAGTGGCCACTGAACGTATGTCACGATAAGAAAATGAGGTGGTGGAAAGATAAACTGTGTAAATACTTATTCATAGCTACAGGAACAGAATTATGCTAGATAAAACTCTAAAGAAATGAAAAAATTCTTAAGTCATCAAACAATATAAAATTGTGGAATCAAATAAAAAAAAAAATAGCAATAACTAGACAAATAGGATCTGTTTTAACCTGCTGGTTCACTTACAGTCACAAAGTACATTAGTAAAAATGGTATATAATACCAAGAGGTAGTTGGATAAGGACACAAAATGCAAACATTAAAACATTTTATTAGAAACATTTTGATCCCAGGACCTTAGACAATCCAAATGTACATAAGGGTAGGATTATACATACATAATTTTGTATAATCAGAACACACCTGATTGGCAGTGAGGTTAGGTGGTTAAAGCTACTTATGAATTTAAACCACCTTACCTCCCTGACACTCAGGTGCCTTCCTGACTATATAAGCTCATGTCTTCCTACCCATATGTACATTTGGAGTGACCAAGGTCCCAGGATCAATAAAATTTCTTAGTGTTTTCATTTTATGTCTTCTTCCAACAAGGTTCACTGACTACAGACCTCTAGTGAACAGTGCTTCTACTACATATGTATAGCTCACACATGCACATGCACATGCTCAGAAAATTGATACACTACTGTATTCTTCAGGTGTAAAATTCCAGTCCTGATCTGTATACGTACTTCTATTTTTTTTTCATTAACATATTATAATAAAATCTAGTACTGTACTATACTTTTGGAGGATTATTATTGTAATCATAAGGAAATGCTAAATCCACATGAATTATAGGAATCTTGGGAGATTATCAGATTTGATCCAAAGGGAGGGATTAAAAGCCTTTCACCAGACCCACTATACATCACCAGACCCACTATATATTTTTTTTATTCACTACAAAGCAAACCATCTTACCATATTTTCATTCTGTGGAGTTGTGGGAGTTTTGACATTTAACTTGATAACTCGCTGTGTGGGTTTAATCTGCTCCCAAGCTTCGGTCGGGTTGTGCGTAATAGGGTGAATTGGTATACTCAACCCCGACATGCTCAATCTGATAGGATTCTACAAAGGCAAATCAGAATTTTAACAAAACTGTATACGTAATGAAATTTTATTTTTGTCTACAATTAGCTGAATGGACTCTATACCCAGTACAGAACTGTATACAGTATGTATAATGTCAGCATAATTAAATAAGTTTGTGTGAGCCTTATTTAAACATTATTCTGTTTGATATCATATAATCAATAATTCTTCAATCATTCTTGCAAATTAAGAAAAAAATATCAACTGCTATACATTATGCAACTCAGGATTATAATAAAATTCCATAACACATGAACATTTTAAAATATCAGCCAATTACATCAGAGCCCTGGGTGCTCCCTATGCATAATAAAAATTCAAGATCAATTGGAGAAGTATAGCTTCTTCATTTATAAATCAACTTAGAAACTTAGGGCATGGTGTAGCACAATCCAAATGATAGTGATTTGTGTCAGAGAAAAAGCTTGTGGAAATAATAATGATGAAATTACTGGTAGTACAGATTGGTAGACAGCAACCATCTAGGTAGATATTACCATCTTATCAAATATTTTTGCACTCTGGCAGGATAAATGATCTGTACAGTGGTACCTCGAGTTACGAGCTTAATTCGTCCCAGATGGCTATTCAAGTGCCGATACCAAAGGAATTTTTTCCCATAAGAAATAATGAAAATTAGATTAATCCATTTCAGACCCCCAAAAATACACTTACAAAAGCACCTACAAAAATACACTTACATAATTGTTCGAGTTGGGAGCTGCTCGTAAGTAGAGGTACCACTGTACTTTGTCTCATGAACACTTGAAATGACAGGTAACTCTTTACAAACTTCTACTTACATACAGTATATACATACCTTTACTTTCCTATGTGCTTCTTAATACATAGTTCTTAATCTGTAATGTTGTATTTTCTTTCAAATCTAGGAAACCTGTTCTGAGGCTTTGCCATGGGAAAGATAATCTCCAGAACCATTAACAGATAATGGATAAATCTGTTTCATGAATAAATAATAATTTATTGAATAACAATAATAAAAAGGTGCTTACATGATTACTTTCAATCACTGTTAAGTATTATAAATACTATTATTATATTCAAAAGCAAGCACTAAAGCTATATTTAAATCTTATAGGATGTATTTTTTTATTATTTTTATTACTACTATATTCAGTAGAAAGTGCAAAACCCATAGGGTACGTATTTACAATGCCTGGAGGAATCAGGGGTAATCAGGTTCAATCAAGGGCAGATCAGATCCTGCCTTGGATCAGAAGCCCTTCACTGGCACCAAGGAACCTCCCTCAAGGGGCTTACAGGATGTAGCAAGGCAGCTTGTCCTCTTAACCAGACAACATGGCACTGTTGTAAAAAGTCAGATGGGTCACTGTTGATAGAGCCTTGAACAGTTGAAATATGACAATTACATGAGTCGTGCCCAGTGGCTGCCCGTTTCCAGTTTATGTGGTAGACCATCTTATTGGCTGCTTTCATTTTATATTTATAGTTTTTCTGTTGTAGCCTAACCTAACCCATTTTAACTTAAAAATGAGCTACAAACCCTATGTTAAAGTGTGACACAGTTATTAAAGGATGGGTTGTATATGTTCAGGCCTCATAGATGGCAGCAAATTATTTTTCTGCACCAGTAGTCAATACATGTAGTGTTTCCATATCCTGTGGGCTAGTAAGTAAGTTTATTCAGGTATAGGTGCACATAAATACAGCTATATAAATTATCATACATAGCAGCATATGTGTAGATTACCTAGGATAACCCAAGTAAGCCTACTGGCGCATGTTCGGCAAATTCTTGATACAACCCTTTCCACTCATATTTATTCCACTAATCCACAACTGCTGTACTGCCAAACTTTGGGTAGCTTAAAAATTAGGTTGGACAAGTGCAAGAGTGGAAGTGATTGGGTACAAGTTAAACCCACCTAGCATGGGTACTACATGAGTAGTGCGGTAGGCCTACTGCAGTACTCCGTTAATGTTCTTACAAGCAGTTTTTATATCCTCTGTCTTATCAGAGTTACTGTAAATAATGTATATCGTACATATAAATTGAGGGAGGGACTTCAAAATTTATATATATCCTGTTTCACTTCATTGGCATATTTAGGGTTTGAGAGAAAACTGGATATAATATAAATGGGATATTATTTTTCATACATTGTGCATCAGCACGGGTGTTGAACTCATATTTTATGATAAAGTCACAGGTTATGAGTGTACACCTGATCCTGCCTAAGGATGGACACAAATGCTGTATAATGCGATCCTTTACTAACAACGTTTTGCCCACATTATTATTATTATTATTATTATAATCAAATAGAAGCGCTAAACCACAGGGGTTATACAGCTCTGTGACTTGATGAAGCCCACTGTGAGCGAAACATCGTTAATAAAGAATCGCATAAGATTGCATTTGTATTCATTCATTGTGTCCGTATTTTATATCAATTCCTTCATCGTGTCTGAGGGACCACCAGCCTGCTTCCCTTTATTTGTATAACCAGGGTTGAGATGAAGAGATAACTGGATATATTAACACAGTACTTACTGTATATATACCAACACCATACATTAGTATGATTGTTGAAAATAAGTGCGCATGGCTCAGCTGCTGCTGCTGGTGCTGCCTGTCACTGTTTTCACATGGGTACCCCCCCCCATTCATCTCCCACTCCACCCTCCCACAACCACACTTCCTCCAACAACCCATCCCTCTCTCCCTCAATCCTTCCCTCTCCACCATCCCTCCCTCCCTCCGAAACCACACTCCCAACACCATACCATCCATCCCTCCCACATCCTCTTCTCTACCTTCTTCTCACTCTACTTTCCCACCAGCCAACCCTCCCACAACAATCCAATTCCTCCCTCCCACTATTATTATTATAATCAAGGGAGAAGCGCTAAACTCGTAGGATTATATAGCGCCTGTGGTGGGATGTGAAAGGTATTCAGGTTTAATTCAGGGAACTAGAGCACAGATCCAATTACCTAGATTAAGAGCCCCTCATCAGCATCAAAGGAACCTTCCTCGAGGGGATTCCCTCCTGTCTGTCCCAACTACTGGACCACTATGACAAGGTCCTGGATGCTCTAGATCTAGAAGACAAACAAAACGCAGATGTAGTATACACAGACTTGGCAAAAGTCTTTGACAAGTGTGACCATGGTGTAATAGCGCACAAAATGCGTGATAAAGGAATAACAGGAAAAGTTGGTGCATGGATCTATAATTTCCTAACAAATAGAACATGAAGAGTAGTAGTAAACAGAGTAAAGTCTGAGGCGGGTAGGTGAAAAGCTGTTCCACAAGGCACAGTACTCTCTTCCATCTGGAGTATACCTGGAGAGGGTTTCGGGGGTCAACGCCCCCGCGGCCCGGTCTGTGACCAGGCCTCATAGTGGATCAGGGCCTGATCAACCAGGCTGTTACTATTGGCCGCACGCAACCTGAGGTACGAACCACAGCCCGGCTAGTCAGGTACTGACTTTAGGTGCCTGTCCAGTGCCTACTTGAAGACAGCCAAGAGTCTATTGGAATTTGTTTTATACTCCGATGTAGTTTTAATTTCTTCATGTTTTCCATATCGGAGTAATTGAAATTTCTCATCATTCAACTTCATATTGTTTTCTGCGGCCTATTTAAATATTTGGTTGATGTCCGCCTGTTCCTCATCCTCATATCTGACATAGACAGGGATGTAAGCCACAGCACCGCGTCTTCCTTTGCAGATGATACCCGAATAACAAAAAAGACAATACCGTGACTGGAACAATACACAAATAACCCGCAATTGAAGAAAGGAGCTTACGACGACGTTTCGGACTTGGACCATTTACAAAGTCACACTAACAGGAAGTTCAGTTCAGTTCAAGGACTCACAGGTAAGGACCCACTAGGGGCGAGGGGGAAGTGGGGACAGACGAAGAATAGCCGGTGAGAGGAAGGGCTGCAGTCGAAGAAAAACAGTCAGGACTAAACCCAACCGCATATATTAACAAACAGAAAGAGGGAGGGAGGGAGTTTTATATAGGCAGCCGAGAGGGGCGGGAACAATAAAAAGTGGTGGAGGAGTAATAGTGGTAGTAGTAGTAGGAGTGGAGTCAGTCAAATACTAAGAAAGAGGAGCACTGCAAGGGAGCTAGTGGCTCACATAGGGTAGGAGCAAGAACACAGAGGGGGAAAAAGATAATAATGAACAACATAAACAAGGCAAAAGAAAGAAAACACAGAGGAGAAAGAAGAAAGAGGAAGGGAAAAGGGAAAAAAAGAATCAGGTTAAGTCACGGGTGTTCTGAAGTTTAGAGCATTTAACAATATAATGGGAAAGGAAAGCATCAACAGAGACAAAGCCAGGACTCAGATTCATACAAGGAAAGTTGTGTATAAGGGAGGATTCAACAAGACGACGACTGTGATAATGATACCCGAATTTGCATGAGTGTCCTCCATTGAAGACACCGCAAGACTCCAGGCGGACATCAACCAAATATAATAAAAATAATACCTGGAGAGAATTCCAGGGGTCAACGCCCCCGCGGCCCGGTCCGTGACCAGGCCTCCTGTTGGACCAGAGCCTGATCAACCAGGCTGTTACTGCTGGCCGCACGCAGTCCAACGTACGAACCACAGCCCGGCTGGTCAGGTACCGACTTTAGGTGCCTGTCCAGTGCCTGCTTGAAGACAGCCAGGGGTTTGTTGGCAATCCCCCTGATGTATGCTGGGAGGCAGTTGAACAATCTTGGGCCCCTGACACTTATTGTGTTGTCCCTCAACGTGCTAGTGGCACCCCTGCTCTTCATTGGGGGGATGTTACATCGCCTGCCGAGTCTTTTGCTTTCGTAGGGAGTGATTTTTGTGTGCAAGTTTGGTACTAAGCCCTCGAGAATTTTCCATGTGTATATAATAATGATAATGTATCTCTCCCGCCTGCGTTCTAGAGAGTACAGGTTTAGGAACTTCAAGCGTTCCCAGTAGTTGAGGTGGTTTATCGCGCTTATGCGTGCAGTGAAGGTTCTCTGCACATTTTCAAGGTCAGCAATTTCACCCGCCTTGAAAGGTGCCGTTAGTGTGCAGCAATAATAATAATAATAATAATAATAATAATAATAATAATAATAATAATAATAATAATAATAATAATTGTTTATTGACACATGATACAAATAATTTGTAGGGGGTTGGGAGCAGTAGGAGGATTGCATACTGTTTGTTTGGTTCAGTCATTTATAATTGTTTTGTTATTGTTGTTGTTTGTTATGAAGCGGCCCTGGAGAGTACATTGTTAGTGTTACTCTGGGTTTTATTAACCTACAACCACTACAGAATTACAATGGGTTATGAGATTACATAAGGTGTACATGCCAAAAGCCCCTAATATGCAGATGAGAAATTTCAATTACTCCGATATGAAAAACGTGAGGAAATTAAAACTATCGGAGTATAAAACAAATTCCAACCACACAATAGAGCGAAAAATTAATGTAAAGGACCTGGGAGTGATCATGACAGAGGATCTCACCTTCAAAGACCATAACATTGTATCAATCGCATCTGCTAGAAAAATGACAGGATGGATAATGAGAACCTTCAAAACTAGGGATGCGAAGCCCATGATGACACTTTTCAGGTCGCTTGTTCTATCTAGGAACATTGCGACACACATTGGATACATTGGATATATAGACACATTGCGACACTGAGAGATTCTGCTTCTGACTTGCCCAGGCAAGTCAATGCACAGCATATTAGGGGCTTTTGGCATGTACATCTCATTAATAACTATATTTCTTGTCTACCATGTATCATTGTACCATGTCTCAATAAAGTATTATTATTATAGCAGCTCTGACGCTTCCAGTCTCCCTACGATCCCCGTTGGGGAGGGGAACCTTTACCTGATCCACGATGGCTCACCGAGTGAAGATCAAGGCTAAGGACTCTTCAACCACTGATGCTTCCAAGCTTGCCCTTGCAACTGTCCTAAAAAGCAGTTTGCAGTTGAAATTCTCGGGTATTGCAACTCTTCACGAAGCCTTCCTTGTCTCATTCATCAATGATGAGGAAGCAGAAAAAGTCTTCACCACCTGCTATAAAAACCCTTGATGATTGTAGTGATACCGCTCTTGTGGAGAGCCGCAGCAGGACACAATACTGCACCACCTCAGGGGGCCCCTTACAATAACAACAAACAGTACGGAGATGGCCCAGCATGGCGTGTGGTCTCTCTCTTACACAAATACATTCGTGATGCAGATTACATGGTAAGCTTAAATATGTCGCCAGTAGCTATAGCTTTTCTGAGGACATATGCACCTTACATCACCTGTCCTGCAGCAGCAGTCATTAGATGTATTTTCTTCTGTTGCAGACATGTACCATGGATTTTGTGTTCAATAAAGCCTAGAAATGAGGCCTGTGTTTTTATCACAACAATTTATTGAACACAAATATCCTGGGCTACCTGGTGGCGATTCTGAGCTAGACTACACAGCAAAATGGAGCGTTTACTGAAACCTGAGAGGCTAGATTCTGACCCCAGTGTATCAACGGCTGCTCAGGAATGGAAGCACTGGTTTAAGACTTTCGAAAACTTCTTGAGAGCCTTTCCTCAGGAAGATCTAGATAAACTAAGCCTGCTCATCAACTTTGTGTCACCTAAAATCTATGAGGTTATTTCTGAGTGTAATACCTAGAAGATGCTATCAATGCCTCAGTCTCAGTATATAAGCCCACAAATGAAATCTTTGCAGATATCGTCTTGCAACTCGCCGCCAGCAGATTGGTGAATCCTTAGAGGAATACTTTCAACATTGAAATATTAGTAGGACTGTAACTTCCGAGCGGTGACAGCTTCTCAGTATTGTGAAGAGTCCATCAGGGATGCTTTTATCAGTGGCCTGCAATCACCAATAATAAGGCAGCGTTTATTGGAGAATAAAACTCTGGACTTAGCCACTACCCTTGACCAGGCAAGATCATTAGATTCAGCTCAGAAGAATTCTGAAGTGTACAGTACTACCCAGCCTTCTCGAGTGGTAAGTGCTGTAACTCCCGACCAAGACTCTTTTAATGAGGTTACCGTGGAACCTGCTTCAGTGACAGCAGCTGCAGGCACAAAGTGTTTCTTTTGTGGTTTTCAAGACATCCACGTCCAAAGTGTCCGGCTCGTGAAGCAATGTGCCATCAATGCCATAAGAAACGTCACTTTGCTAAAGTATGTCGTGCTAATACATCAACAAGAGCTAGTGCTTCTATGCATTCCGACCAGGCGACTCTAGCAACAGTGACTTCTGCGGCTGCTCCAAATTCACTGTCAAAGGCAGTCGTGAAAGTGTTCATCAAAGGAACAGAAGTAGATGGTCTGATTGACAGTGGCAGCTCAGAGAGTTTCATCAACCTTGACGTAGTTAAACGCCACTCCTTGACGGTACATCACTCATCAGGTACCGTTTCCATGGCATCAACATCTCTCTCATTCAGACGTTAGGGTTTTGTAAGGTAAACCTTAGAGTTAATGGCAGGTATTATCAAGATGTACATTTAGCTGTTCTGCCACAACTGTGCTCTGATGTGATCCTTGGTCAGGACTTTCAGAAGCGTCATGGTAGTGTTACCTTAACATATGGAGGTGAACTGCCTCCTCTCGTTGTCTGTGGTCTTAGCACTTTAAGGGTAGACCCACCAAAGCTGTTTGCGAATCTTACTGCGGATTGTCATCCTATATCAGCTAAGTCACGCCGCTATTCTTATGAAGATAGGATGTTCATTGAGAAAGAAACTCAGAGGCTGCTGAAGGAGGGTATTATAGAACCAAGTAATTCTCCGTGGCGTGCACAGGTCGTTGTTGTCAAGGAGGATTATAGGAAACGGAGGCTGGCTATCGACTATTCTGAGACAATCAACAAATTTACACTTCTTGATGGGTACCCTCTACCTCGAATTGATGATACAGTGAACAAAATTGCTCAGTACTATGTGTTTAGCACAATTGATCTACGAAGTGCCTATCATCAAGTCCCTATAAGGAATGAAGATAAACCATACACAGCGTTTCAGGCTAGTGACGGCCTCTATCAGTTTACCAGAGTCCCTTTTGGGGTTACCAATGGGGTAGCCTGTTTCCAACGAATTATGGATTCACTCATTCAGGAAGAGCAACTTATGGGAACTTATGCATATTTAGATAATGTTACCATTTGTGGCAAGACCCAGGAGGAACATGATGCAAACCTTGATAAGTTTTTGGAAGCTGCCAAGAAGAAAAATATCAGTTACAATGAAGAAAAGTGCACTTTTTCCACTAAAAGGCTTAACATCCTTGGTTATGTGGTGGAAGGAGGTGCAATATCCCCAGACCCTGAAAGACTTCGACCTCTACGGGAACTTCCAATGCCCCAAGACAAAAAGTCACTCCAAAGAACTCTTGGTCTTTTTGCTTATTACTCACAGTGGATCTACAACTATTCAAGTAAAGTTCGCCCACTGAGTGCTACCACGATATTTCCTGTGACAAAGGAAGCAGAAACTGCTTTCTATACTCTCAAACAGGATATTGAAAACTCAGTAGTTCAGGCCATTGATGAGTCCCTACCATTCGAGGTGGAAACGGATGCATCTGAAGTTGCCATTGCTGCAGTCCTATCTCAGGCAGGACGTCCCGTTGCTTTCTTTTCAAGAACTTTTCAAGGATCAGAGAAGTGCTATGCTGCTGTAGAAAAGGAAGCCCAGGCCATCATAGAAGCAGTTCGCCACTGGAGGCATTATTTAACAGGCAGACATTTCACTGTAAGGACTGACCAACGGTTCGTGATGTATATGTTTGACAAGAAGCACAAAAGTAAGATCAAGAATGACAAGATATTACGCTGGAGGATGGAACTATCATGTTATAACTTTGATATTCTGTATCGACCGGGTGAAGAAAACATTTCACCTGATGCATTCTCTAGGTCCCACTGTGGAGCAGCATGTCATGATTTGCAATCACTCTCAGAGCTCCACAAGGCCTTGTGTCACCCAGGAGTTACACGCCTGTATCATTTTGTTAAATCTAAGAATATGCCCTACTCAGTGGAAGAGGTGCGACAAGTGATCAGATCATGCAGAGTATGTGCAGAGTGCAAGCCAAACTTTCACCAGCCAGAGAAAACTCATCTCATAAAAGCCACCCAGCCTTTCGAGAGACTGAATATAGATTTCAAAGGACCTCTACCAAGCATAAACCAGAATAGGTATTTCCTTAACATAGTAGATGAATATTCTAGGTTTCCTTTTGTGTTCCCCTGTGCAAATATGACTGCTTCAACTGTCATCAGTTGTCTTTCCCAGTTATTCGCTATTTTTGGTATGCCGGCCTATATCCATTCAGACAGGGATCCTCGTTCATGAGTAATGAACTTCATGAGTTTTTGGCTAACAAAGGGATTGCTTGCAGCAGAACAACAAGCTACAACCCTCAAGGCAATGGTCAAGTGGAGCGGTTCAATGGTACTATATGGAAGTCAGTTACAATGACACTGAAATCTCGCAATCTACCGGTTCAACACTGGCAGACTGTCTTACCTGATGCCCTTCACTCTATTAGATCATTGCTGTGCACAGCTACTAATGCTACCCCTCATGAGAGACTCTTCAACTATTCACGTCGTTCCTCTACGGGAGCCTCCATGCCCACCTGGTTATGTCACCCTGGACCCATTCTCCTGAAGAGTCACCGTAGGATGAACAAGACGGATCCTTTAGTGGAAGAGGTAGAGCTCCTACAAGCTAATCCGCATTATGCCCACATTCGCTACCAAAATGGTGAAGAGACTACTGTATCTACAAGACACTTAACCCCAGTTGAAACCAATGTTAGTGCGGAATCTCAAGATACACCAATAGATGTTGCGAAAGATGCTTCGGTTTCTCCAAGGAAGCCTTTTCAGGATACCCCTATTGAAATAGAGGATGCCGCTCCAGCAGATAGTCAAACCCCGCTAGAAAATACCGAACCCGGTGAAGAGGCTCAAGGGCTACGAAGGTCTGGACGTACACGTCACCCACCTAACCGTTTGGAGGATTACTGTATCTGATATTTTAGAAGGGGGAGATTGTAGTGATACCGCTCTTGTGGAGAGCCGCAGCAGGACACAATACTGCACCACCTCAGGGGGCCCCTTACAATAACAACAAACAGTACGGAGATGGCCCAGCATGGCGTGTGGTCTCTCTCTTACACAAATACATTCGTGATGCAGATTACATGGTAAGCTTAAATATGTCGCCAGTAGCTATAGCTTTTCTGAGGACATATGCACCTTACATCACCTGTCCTGCAGCAGCAGTCATTAGATGTATTTTCTTCTGTTGCAGACATGTACCATGGATTTTGTGTTCAATAAAGCCTAGAAATGAGGCCTGTGTTTTTATCACAACAATGATCAAGGCTTTGTTCTCTCAACGTCACCATTTATGCGAGCAAAACGATCTGTGTTTATGAAGCGAATTCATAAACTCATCACCTCCATGTCTACTGAGGAAATCAAGCAATCGATTGAAGATCTGAACGATTGGGCTGAATTAGGTGTAATCAAGATCCCCAAATGCTTCATCAATGCTAAAAATCACGTTTATAGACGTGAACATGGCTACCAGAGCTCTCTCAGATGGTCTGGCTGTCTACATCAACCCTAGTCAGCTTGAACCTGAACGATTTAAACAAATTTCACCCTGCTGGATATGTTTCTCTTATGGTCACTCTACCAACGAATGTCATGTGAAGAACAAGAAGATATGTTTCACCTGCACCTCTACTGCTGCTCCTACCTGTATCAACTGGAAGAGTGATCACCATACTCTGGCAGCCAGATGTCCTGTTCGTAAGGAGATCCTTTCCAAGAAATTAAAGGAAGACCTTAAGAAAACACCAGGCAGCTCTCCAACTTATGCTGCAATAGCCAAGCTCCAGTCTACAACCACCAAGATCCTGCAAGCCACTCAGCAGCCTCCACCACCACCACCACCAAGATCCTGCAAGCCACTCAGCAGCCTCCACCACCACCACCACCTCCTCAAGCCTGAGGATATCTCACCACAAATTAGATTGCAAGCATGCAGCTCAACCAGGAACCTTCAACACATTCTATAAAGCAGTAACCAGGACTTGCCTCTCAACAATATGCCCAGCATTCAATTTCCCTGCTAGTCCTCCTTCAGCTGATATTTTAGAGATGATTCCAAAAGTCGACAGCTTCACTGCACCAGATGACGCAAGAATTGCTGCTTGAAGATGACACTTCCTCTACACCAGTCTCCACCAATGAGAGTACACCGCCACCTTCCACCACCACCACTATCAAGAACCAATCAGCTGTCTCCCTGCCCGTCGAGATACAGCCACCTGTCACCAATGAGAAGCATCCAACCGCTACTGCCACGCACCAATCACCGACCTTGCCTTCCACCACCTCTACTCCAAACAAATCACCACTCTACCATGCCTCTCCCGAAGAGCGTATACGTAGTATCTGGTTTTGCGCCACTCCAGTGTAACACCATAATGTATGCCCCTGAACTCACCCAACAACTCAAAGGAAAGAATGTGAAGTACAAATTTACTACCGCAACTTTCACCATCGACAAAATCTATCGTGATCTTGCTCTTCCTACCATACAAACATGTCCAATTAGAGAGCATCACATCACAAGACAGCAGTTCAACTCATTTGAAAACGGAATGTGGCTTCAGCGCTAAACATACCAAAGTGCCTTCTCGACCTCTCCTACCTGCTCTGCCGCCCTCTTCGCTCCTGGGAGCCATGTACCACCGTCCACCACCCCTCTGCATCATCGTTTCCAGTACATCAGTACCACTTGCTCCACAGTGGTTGGGCCACTGATCTATCCTACCCTCCTCTCCTCCACCATCCCATCCTTTTCCAGTATTTCCATCCTTCCCCTTCCTTCTTCCTTCCCCATCTCACCGATGCTTCGGTCGTTCCAAGTCCAAGTCTATCTAGGCTGGAATATTGCTGCGCACTAACAGCACCTTTCAAGGCAGGTGAAATTGCTGACCTAGAAAATGTAGAGAACCTTCACGGCACACATAACTGCGATAAAACAACTCAATTACTGGGAACGCTTGAAGTTCCTCAACCTGTACTCCCTAGAATACAGTCGAGAGATACATGATTATATACACTTGGAAAATCCTAGAGGGATTAGTACCAAACTTGCACACGAAAATCACTCCCTATGAAAGCAAAATACTCGGCAGACGATGCAACATTCCCTCAATGAAAAGCAGGGGTTACCTGGAGAGGGTTTCGGGGGTCAACGCCCCCGCGGCTCGGTCTGAGACCAGGCCTCATGGTGGATCAGGGTCTGATCAACCAGGCTGTTGCTGCTGGCAGCACGCAAACTGACGTACGAACCACAGCCCGGTTGGTCAGGTACTGACTTTAGGTGCCTGTCCAGTGCCTTCTTCAAGACAGCCAGGGGTCTATTGGTAATCCCCCTTATGTATGCTGGGGTGCCACTAGCACGATAAGAGACAACACAATAAGTGTCAGGGGCTCAAGACTGTTGAACTGCCTCCCAACATACATAAGGGGATTACCAATAGACCCTGGCTGTCTTCGAGGGCACTGGACAGGCACCTAAAGTCGGTACCTGACCAGCCAGGCTGTGGTTCGTACGTGCGACCAGCAGTAACAGCCTGGTTGATCAGGCTCTGATCCAACATGAGGCCTGGTCACAGACCGGGCCGCAGGGGCGTTGACCCCTGGAACTCTTTTAGGTAAACTCCAGCGAAGATGCGGGGCCAGGAGCTGAGACACGACCCATGCAACCACAAATAGATGAGTACACACATGAGCTATTAACTCTCTGCAACAAATTCACCTTAAACTAGCAGATAGTGGAGCCAGCAAGACTGGAAAATACATTGACCTTATCTTCACTAATAATGATGATCTGGTACAAAATATAACAGTATCAAACATAATACTCTCGGATCACAACATAATCGAAGCAGGGCTCCTGGCCAGCAAAATAACATTAGTTATGAGTGTGCCTTCACCAAATTCAACTTCAGTAACGGAAATATACACAATGGGATCATAGTAACCATATCCTTAAATGAAACAAGCTGGGAAGATATTCTCAACAACACGGATCCGAGCTTTTGCATAGAAAGAATTAACTCCGTTGCACTTGAGGTTTGCCCAGAGCACATTTCCCTAAGAAAAAAGAAGAGATGTAAACTAAAAAGAGAGAGATGCTTCCTCTATAGGCGAAGCTGGGAATCGAACGCAGACCCTCGCCGTGTGAAGCGAGAGCTTTAGCGATCAGGCCACGGGACACCGTAATTAAATAGGGCACACTATAGCACTAACTGAATTAAATATTGCACACTGTAGCATTAATTGAATTCAATGTGGCACATTGTAACACTAACTGAATCAAACAGGGCAAAGGACAGGGACAGGATGTTCCAAAAGGGAACACAGAAACAAGGGGACACAACTGGAAGCTGAAGACTCAGATGAGTCAAAGGGATGTTAGGAAGCATTTCTTCAGCCACAGAGTAGTCAGGAAGTGGAATAGTCTAGAGAAAGATATAGTGGAGGCAGGAACCATACATAGTTTTAAGACAAGGTATGATAAAGCTCATGGAGCAGGGAGAGCGGAGACCCAGTAGCAGACAGCGAAGAGGCGGGGCCAGGAGCTGAGTCTCGACCCCTGCAACCACAATTAGGTGAGTACCGTAGCCCCGTGGCCTGGTGGCAAAAGCTCTCGCTTCACACGGTGAGGGTCCGGGTTCCATTCCCGGCGAAGGGGTGGAAACACTGGTTGTCTATGTCCACCCATCAGTAAAATGGGTACCTGGGTGTTAGTTCACTGGTGTGGGTCGCATTCTGGGACAAAACCGACCTAATTTGCCCGAAATGCCTAGGCATGCTAGCGGCCCTCTTTGTAATTAATATCTTATAACATGTAAACCACACATTGTAAGCTTTACAGGGAAATAAACATTTGAATTTGAAATGCTCTGCATAACAAGGGGCTTTCTATATAGTAGTATGTCATTGATGTCAGCTAGGCCTGTATACCTTCTACATGTACTTGTAGTAAATAAAGATATTATTATTATTATATTTATTATTATTATTATTATTATTATTATTATTATTATTATTATTATTATTATTATTATTATTATTATTATTATAACTTAATTAAATATAGCCCGCAGTAGCTCTGAATCAAATATGGCAATTGGTTGAGGCGCCATGTAATAGATCCTAATCTAATAAAAATAAAAGTAAAGAATAAATGCAACTAATGTGACATTTTATTGTGGCAACGTTTCGGGTTGACAAAGCTCCTGGAGAGCGAAACGTTGCCACAATAAAATTACATTTCATTTTTTCCTTACTAACACATCTGACATAGACAGATGTAAGCCATAGCACCGTGTCCTCCTTTGCTGATGATACCAGAATTTGCATGACAGTATCATCCATTGAGGACACTGCAAATCTCAAGTGGACATTAACCAAGTCAGGATTAATATTAAAATTTATTGTTCTGTATTGAAGGAGCACAGTAGTAAGAGTGAATATTTTGTATTGTAAGTAGGATTTAGGACTGTGTGACATTCGTATTGCGGACTTTTGTTGAGTTATTATTGGTTTGAGATGATTTGCTGTTGTGGATCCTCAGGCACAAATAGCATAGGTGAGGTAGGGTAGATCAGTGAATAATTTAATGTAAGTAGTGCTGTTTGTGGTGTATAACGTATCTTGGAGAGGATACCAACTGTTTTGGACACTTTTTTTGTAATGTGTTGAATTTCAAGTTGCTGTCAAGGTGTAGACCAAGGTACCTACTTACTGTTTTGTGAACAGGGAAGGTAGGTGTAAAGGAAATACGCTTAGCATTCCACCCTTCTTCTTCTTGTAGGTTCGCCGGTACGTCCGGCCCGGGTCTTCTCCAAATGGTGACCCGGCCTTGGCCCCTGGGTAGAGGGTGTCGATC
>WNWK01015907.1:0-46399 GCA_009830355.1 Cherax destructor | reverse complement strand
GTCCTTGGGGCCAAGGGTTCCTTACAGAGGCTCCCATAGAGTTCCTTATAGTGGTTATTCCCAAAATAGTGAAAATAAGTTGTTTTCTGAGGTGTTATGTTTGTCTTATTTGTCGGAATAAGCGTCTATATATAAAAAAAAAATTTACTGTGGTCCAAGCAACCATGGGGCAGCACGTTTATAACTTAACAAAAAATATATTTACGCTAAAAAAAAAAGAAAACATACCCCATTAGTCAAAAAAAATCTCATACATTCAAAAAAATTAGACAAATCCATAAATCATCTTCTAAAAAATGACCAAGCACTTAGTGGAAATAAAAGAGGTAAACCAGGTTGGGTCCAAAAATACCGGGAATATTTGTTTTGGAGAGTTTACCATTAAAATAATTTCCCGCTTCTCATTTTCTTTAAATTTCACTTTTTTTTTAAAAGTAAATTTTTTTTTCCCATATCCTTAAATTTTTAAATTGTTCCCCTCCACACACACAAAAAACCTATTGAGGGCAATCAAAGTTGTTTTGAAGTCAAGTTTGGGGATTTCTGTTACTGATTTTTAGTCACGCTTTTTCTGACAAGTCGTGATGAATCCCTGCAGAGTAATAACATAGACCCAGTAAAGTTCCCCTAGTAACGGACATATTCAACTCAGATTCTCTTCCATAGATTACGCATACTGATCTCTTTCCCCCCCCTTGGTGTAGATCATAGTGTCATTATTAGCAAGTAGAAAATGCTATGTGTGAACACTCACAAAAATTGGGCTTCCACCCTTCCAACTGAACTGTTTGCTGTAATTGGTCCCCAAATGTATCCCTGTATATAACGTAACTCTATCATCCATAAATGCTCTAAACTTAATAAGTATCAGTCGTGATATTTCGTGTCGAAGCCATACACTGGTATGGAAGAAATGAGACAGTGGAGTCAAAGAGCCCCTTTTTGGGGGTTTCCCCTCTGACAGTGACCTTCAGATGCATGATAGAACTGAAGAACTAGATGGCCAGGAAGTTTTAACTTATTACCAGCTGGTACTGCAAAACAAGAACACCTACTGCAATACCCTGGAACGGATGACGACTTTTGGAAGAGGTAACCTTGCCCAACAGTGAGGCCATCACCAATTCATTCTTACAAATTAACCAATAATTATATGTTTATTTCTTTGAGGTCAAGAAAGGAAGAAGGAAGATGTCAGTTGTAGGGTAAGAAAGGAAAGGATAAGACGACACTAAGTGCATACATGTCCTGACGACATCTTTATTAGATGTTTCTGGGACTTTGGTCCCCAAACAAAAAAAACAAGAAGAACACATATATATATATATATAATTTTGTGTGTGTGTAGTGAAGAAAGCATGTCACTGGTTAAGATCGGGTGAAGGTGTCAGGTGACATAGCCCGTCACGTGACAGTAAGGAAGCAGCCTTATCAGTGAGGGTAGTTAAGATGCTGCTTGTCAGTTCTTTGTTCTCTGGTGTTGGAAGATGTTAAGGATCTTCAAACAGTGGTGTTGGCAGTGTTGTAGATCCCCTGCTTTGTTCCATTGCATGAGGTGTTCCTCTTCAACTGTGCAACCAGACAACCATAACATTGGTCAGCAAAAAGAAAATTCGTTGTGAAAGATATTTAAAGGTATTTAGAGTATTTTGGGGTTTCTGTTGAAAACGACAGTAGGTTTTTTAAATTGACTCTAATTTGTGAGACATTACATACCCTCAGTTAACATGGAACAACAACGCCTGTGTATATATATTAATAATTTATATATACAAATAGTTTTAATAAAGATTAAATTTTACCTAGGAGTTTATCAACAAGACCACCTGAAATTTGTTTATTTTTATTTTTTTCCATATAAACATGAGTTCTTCACGAAGAGTCTGCTTAAACAATCCCAATACATTTTTCCACATTTGTGGCAAATACTCTTCCAAAAACAAAAACAAAAAAAAACATAACAGATTTTGTAAAACAAGGTTACCTTGCTTATTCTGAAGTGGCGTTGGAGTCCAAGACAAGTCTTGGTCTCCCATATAGTTTCAAAACCTTGTAGAATGTTTACCACAGGGGGAAAAAGCCAATGGAAAAGTTTAAAAACTTGGGTGGCATGGTGGGAGAGAACCGAAAAACCCCCCATTGTTATTTCTGTATGGTGAAGGGGAGAGGTTTTAATCAATACAGAAAAGTCAAGTGGGAACACCGATTTGAGTCCAAGGAGACCTGTACACAGGAAGACGTTACCATACCAGTGTTTCAACACTGACCTTCCCTTGTCAGATGTTGAAGAAACTCAGTGTTTCGATTAACACAGGTGATAACAGTGGAAGGGAATATGAAGTATTTAACAGCCCAGCAGTTCTCCCAAGAAGAACTCAGGCCACGGACCTCGACTGTCAAAGCATCTGAACTTTTATCATCCAGACTAAACAAAAAAGAAGTTTACAAGATTTAAAATAACATCTTATTGGACAAAAGGTTTAATTTCCTTACTTCAGCCAAGATGAAGAACTTGTATACCAATAACATTCCATGGGACTTGAAATCGACCAGGAGATGGCGCCCCTTTTAAGAAGCTTTAAATGTTCTTATTCACATGGTACCAATATGCTGGAGCCTCCAACGGGACGTGCTAATGACCAACATAGAAGAAAATTTACAAAAAGTTTTATAGTAGTAATTAGTGGTATCTGAATGATCTTACTATGTTAATCTGTTATTATATAGAATGAAGTTTGTTTTATTAATGGTTTGACTTTTGCTTGATCTAAAAATAATTTCAATACGAATTGTGTTAGTCCCGCCTGATCAATATATTTTTCACATTTTTTTATGTTTTTCAATGGGAACCAAATTGACAAAAATAGAGCCAATCAAGCAAAACCGATGACATATTGGAATCAGCACCCAAACTTACGCTAAAAAATCGGCCAGAGTGTTGACCAATGATAATTTAATTTCTTGCCGTTGTCCCTGGTACTGTCATTTGGTATTCTGGGACCAGTGGAAAGCTGCCCCATGCCTCCCGTTGATCTTGTTGACTCATATGCGGTATAGTTTGCAGCCTCACTGTGGGGTTTGTCAAAGGGTTTTTCATGGGTCTCTGATGGAAGACGTGGTCATGGTAGTACGAGGATGCTGTTCGGAAAGAATCAAGAATCTTGACTCACGAAATTGTAATGACGCGATTGAAAAAAACCACGGCTAGGGTCTGAACCGAGGCCTGGGTTTTACGACTCGCCGCGAGTTCAGACCCCACCCGTTCCGTGGTTGGTTTTAATCTAGAATCTTGGTTTCTCTTTTTCCCAGGTCGCCAATTGGAAAAGACCTGCGCCGGGAATTACCGGCGAACCACATCCAATTCAATCCTTTCTGTCATGGCGGTGGGTTGAGTACATTCATCCCTGCGTCTGCAGTCTTATATAAGGTAGGAGGGACGTGGAGGACATGGGTGAGGTACTGACATCTAAGAATTCACACTGGAGATACTGATGACGTGGGGATTGACCGCGCCTCTCGTGGTGTGTGTCGTGGTGTGAGTGTCGTGGGTGAGGTCTTGTGGTTCGTGGTGTGAGTGTCGTGGTGAGTGTCTTGGTGCGAGTGTCGTGGTGGGTCGTGGTGTGAGGTTGTGGTGTGAGTGTCGTGGTGTGGAGTGTCGTGGTGTGAGGTCGTTGTGTGAGTGTCGGGTGGAGTGTCGGGTGGAGTGTCGTGGTTGAGGCGTGGTGTGAGTGTCGTGGTGTGAGTGTGTGGGTGTGAGTGTCGGGTGTGAGGTCGTGGTGTGAGGTGTCTGGTGTAGTTCGGGTGGAGTAAAATGATGACCTTACTCATTTCTGCACTGCCCGAACACAGGCACTGGAAGCGGTCTACTGGCTCAATACTTCCCAAGTGCCATGATTTCAAGTGCCAGATAGTGTCTTTCTCACGGAAGATGGTGGTGTCTGGAGACCATTCTGTTGACAGGAGATAAACTTTGTTAACAGAAAACGTAACTACTGTTAGAGGAAATTGATTACTACTACCTGATATAACTACCATTCAGAGATGACTATGTTACGAGAGACGTCATTATTGTTAACAGAAGGCATTACTGTTATCGGGAGACGTGACACTGTTAATGGGATACGTGACTACTGTTAATATTGATGTGACTACCGTTTGGAAAGGACTTAGCTAGTACAAACAGAACAAGAAACAAATGAGGGCGCCAGTTTGGTGATGGAGGGGTGACGTAGGATTGGGCCAGTGTTGGTGATAGGGGTGACGCCAGGGGATGGCGCCAGTGTTGGTGATGGAGTGGGTGACGTCAGAGGGATGGCGCCAGTGTTGGATGGAGGGGTGACGCAGGGATGGCGCCAGTGTTGGTGATGGAGTGGGTGCTCGAGGGATGGCGCCAGTGTTGGGAGGGAGATGACGTCAGAAGGGTGACGTGAGGGATGACGTCAGTAGAGTGACGTCACACGGGTGCCGGCGACATCGCCAAGGGTACAGGCCAATCTCAGGGCACACGGCAATACCCCGGTGGGACATCACTTCCCCCTCACCCCGTCCCACACATTACTTACAATTCAATTAACATCAGCAGTGTCTCAGGTCAAAGACAACAGCACCTGTGTCAGATATAACAGATAAGTTGCCTGGGTGGGGTAAACAGGGAGTGGAAA
This sequence comes from Cherax destructor, assembly GCA_009830355.1. Classification (NCBI taxonomy): domain Eukaryota; kingdom Metazoa; phylum Arthropoda; class Malacostraca; order Decapoda; family Parastacidae; genus Cherax; species Cherax destructor. Next base: position 41,738 of record WNWK01015907.1, on the reverse strand, counting down.
CAGAGTGTTCCCATGCAGGTGCACCGCTGAGTAATTATTTGTCCAGTGCCATGGGTCAGGTGTACAAATAATTGCCGAGTCAGGTGTACAAAGAGGGAACATCTTCGGCCAGATGAAAACTACGTGGCAGTGTCCGGGGTTTGGCAGCGCACTCAGCTCACTTACTGAGTGTCCGTGGTTCGATTCCCGGCACAGGTGGAAATGTTGGGCAAGTTTATATTATTTCAAAGTGAAGATGTTTGAATCTAGGGCATCACTATATGCAGTTAATAACAGCGGCGACCACAACGATGTCACAAGACACACTGCGTACAGACCATCTACAATCTACAAAAAAAAATGGTGTGGAATGGTTACTAGCATATAGTAAGTGTGAGGGAGACAGAGGGTTGTGCAGCTCCTAGTTACCTTGTACGGACGTGAGACAGATGGTTGTGCAAGCTCATAGTTACCTTGTAGGGACGTGAGACAGATGGTTGTGCAAGCTCATAGTTACCTTGTAGGGACGTGAGAAGATTTGTGCAGGCCCCTACTTACCTTGTAGGACGTGAGACAGATGGTGTGCAGGCTCATAGTTACCTTGTAGGGACGTGAGACAGATGGTTGTGCGGGCCCTCCTTTTGGGGGTTTTAAACCTTGTAGGGACTGAGACAGATGGTTGTGCAAGATCATAGTTACCTTGTAGGGACGTGAGACAGATGGTTGTGCAAGATCATAGTTACCTTGTAGGGCGGAGACAGATGGTTGTGCAAGATCATAGTTACCTTGTGGGGAGGAACGTGGGTTAATTTTAATGAAAAAGGGGTCATGTTTGTGGGAATTAAGTGAGGAAATTGTTTAATTTTAACATGCTGTCTCTAACAAAGTTATTTGTTCTTCATGTTAATATTAAGTATGTTCAAAAATATTGCACTGTGTTAGTTATACCCGTTCAATTTTTCTAAAGTGTAATCATATATTTATCGTCCCTACATCAATATTGTCTCCCCCCCTCACTAATAGCGTGTTTTGGCTTCTATTTAGAAAAAAATACTAAAAATTATTCATTTTTATTGTGCCTGTGCATTTTTGATTTGGTTTCCGAATTACCACTAAAAGTTACCAGTAAAAAAAATGATCTACCAAATTGAATAAACGGGAGGCAGATTACCCAAGTTAAAGTTTTGTTTACTTATGTTGAACAAACTACTTTTTGTCTCTGGTTTGGTAAAAGATTCTTGTTCTTAATATAGTGCCAGGGATTAATATTCTGCCTTGTGTTCAACACTCGGTAACAAATCTTTCTAACGTTGGAAATGACAAACTTTTGCTCATGTACTTTGATAGTTGTTGGCTGGGTTAAGTTACCATTGTCTGGGCTTCTTGGTTTTTTTTCTGTTTTCGATTGACCTTCGCTTTTATATTTTTTCAAACTCTTGTTCTTTTTTTTTTTTTTTTTCTGCATCTATGGCTGAACCAAGGTCTCGGTCTTTGTTAGATTTTTCCACCCATCTGGGTATGAATTTCTCCTCTGCCTGTTGCATTTAGTTCTACGTTGACTCACTCTTCCTACTTCAGCACCTTCAGTTTCCTGCAGGCTCTGTATCTTTGCTAACAGTTGCAGCCATCTTTCCTGTTCGCTGCTTTCTACAAACACTTTCCTCCTCCATCACTTCACAAATCTCACTAAACCTTTTTTCCATCTTTGTTCCATCATGACCTTGAGTCCTGATATCCCACTTCTTCCTCAGACAATCTTAGTAGGCTTCCCTCCCTTTCGCCCTGACTTTGAGATCCCATTTTTGTGTTCCTCTGGCTCGCTGGTTAGAATACTCTGGCTTCATCAAGTTGCAACGAACTGCTGGAAGACCTTCATCCTACACTTTCTGGAATAAACAACTGTAAGCTTGTGTGTGAGTGTATGTTAGTTACCATTTTCTCCAAGGCACTTGTCACCAAGACACTTGGCCTGTTTTTTTGTGCATGATTGAACGAGTGTGTGCTCACCACATTGGTTGCAGGGGTTGAGTACAGCTATTGGGATTTGCTGGTGTACTAGGTCCACTCCCAGCTACAAGAACCTTGTCTATCATCTGGCTCTTGTTCCTCTACCACTTCCTAGATTGTTCCAATTCCTGACAACTCTAAAACTAAAAAATACTTCCAACATCCCTATAACTCATCTGAGTTTTCAACTTCCAGTTGTGCCCTTGTTCTTATTTCCTATATCTGAAGCATATTATCTCTGTTCACCTTGTCAACCCTCTCACTATCTTGTATGTCATTATCTAACCCCCTCCCTAGTCCTCCTGTCCTCCAGTGTCGTCAGGTTGACTTCCCTTAACCTCTCCTCATAAGACCCCCTTAGCTCTGGGACTAGTCTTGTTGCAAGCCTCTGCATTTTATCAGATATCTTGATGTGTTGACCGGTGTTTAATGGTGCTGTTCCAGTATGGACCTGATGTACACGAATACAGTGTCGTGAATGACTAGATGTTGAAACCTATTCTTAGATTTGAGACACCACTGCAGCAATTACTTGGATGATGTGTGCCTCAGGGGATATGTTCCGTATGATACCCGGTCCTGTTTGTGAGGTTTACAGCCTTTGCCCCCGAGTCTGTACTCTGTCTGCGGTCTTTTGCCTTCCCCGCTGGGGGTTAAACTTCATGAACCAGGGTGTACTTACCTATATGTAGTTGCAAGGGGCGTGACCAACAACCACCATTACATGCAGTCCTGCAATAAACCTTGCGAGGCTGTTCTTCAGAAGCATGAAGAACATTAGTGAAGTGTGCCACACTTTGTGGGTACCAGGCTGGTCAGGGCAACTATTGTTATGTTTACTAATGTATGGGTGAATGCTTCGTCTCCCGCCAGTGTTCCAGATTGTGATGATTGTAGTGAAGCGGCAGTTAATGCTACTAGCTATATCAGTGTGATACTGGGTCAGCCAACTGAATATTTGCTTATCTTTAATAATAACAAACATTTAACAGGATGATTAAAACCAGGAGCTGTGACTGACCCTTGCAACCACAACTAGGTGAGTACATATGCAAAATTTGGCATCTTTACTGATGAGTTTCATTCTCAGCAGGCTTCTTCAGTCAAAATAGAGAAAAAATAAAAAGAAAGAATGGGGATGTAGATAGGTGGTTAGTCCCCAAGTCTTGAAACAACAAGTTTGAGGTGGTCAGTCCCCAGTTTTGTCCCAGGGTGCGACCCACACCAGTCCATAACACCCGGTACCCATTTTACTGATGGGGAACATAGACAACCGGTGTAAAGAACCGCCCAATGTTTCCCCTTTCCCGCCGGAATCGAACCCGGACACTCGCCGTGTGAAGCGAGAGCTTCAAAATAAAGAGGGTCTGGGTTTACCTGAGAGTTCCGGGGCAACGCCCCGCGCCCCGGTCTGTGACCAGGCCTAATGGTGAATCAGGCATCAACCAGCCTGTTACTGCTGGCGCAGGTTCGACGTAAGAACCACAGCCCGGCTGGTCAGGTACTGACTTTAGGTCTCTTGTTAAAACAAAATATTTGCTTTATTTTCATAATGTTTAAGTAAACAATTTCATCGGCGGATGAATATATTAGTGTTTTGTGTGTGTGTGTGTGTTTGTGTGTGTGTGTGTGGTTTTTATATGTAGTTGTAAATCTAATAAAAACTGGTTATAAAGGATAAAGTAGCTGATATGTACAGCTTTTAAGAGAATTTTAAAGGGAAGGTTTATACAAGAGGAGGAAGTTTGATGGTTGTTACCATACCTGACACTACGAGACTCGCCCGCTACAGTGACAAGAGGAGGAAGTTTGATGGTTGTTACCATACCTGACACTACTGACTGACTCGCCCGCTACAGTGACAAAGGGGGAAGTTTGATGGTTGTTACCTCCTGACACTACTGACTGACTCGCCCGCTACAGTGACACGAAAAAAGTTTGATGGTTGTTACCATACCTGACACTACTGGTGATCGCCCCACAGTGACAAGAGGAGGAAGTTTGATGGTTGTTACCATACCTGACACTACTGGCTGACCGCCCACTACAGTGACAAAGGAGGAAGTGATGGTTGTTACCAACCGCACTACTGCTGACCGCCCACTACGTGACACGAGGAAGTTTGATGGTTGTTACCATACCTGACACTACTGACTGACCGCCCGCACGGACAAGAGGAGGAAGTTTGATGGTTGTTACCATACCTACACTCTGACTGACTCGCCCCATAGTGACAAGAGGAGGAAGTTTAGGTTTTACCATACCTGACACTACTGGCTACTCGCCCACTACAGTGACACGGGAAATTTGATGGTTGTTACCATACCCGACACTACTGGCTGACTCGCCCGCTACAGTGACACGAGGAAGTTTGATTTGTTACCATACCTGACACTACTGGCTGCTCGCCCGCTACAGTGACAAGAGGAGGAAGTTTGATGGTTGTTACCATACCTGACCTACTGGCGACTCGCCCGCTACAGTACAAGAGGAGGGTTTGATGGTTGTTACCATACCTGACATCTGGCTGACTCGCCCGCTACAGTGACACGAGGAAGTTTGATGGTTTTACCATACCTGACACACTGGCTGACTCGCCCGCTACAGTGCACGAGGAAGTTTGATGGTTGTTACCATACCTGACACTACTGGCTGACTCGCCCGCTACAGTGACACGAGGAAGTTTGATGGTTGTTACCATATCTGACACTACTGGCTGACTCGCCCGCACAGTGACACGAGGAAGTTTGATGGTTGTTACCATACCTGACACTACTGGCTGACTCGCCCGCTACAGTGACACGAGGAAGTTTGATGGTTGTTACCATTCTGACACTACTGACTGACTCGCCCACTACAGTGACTAGAGGAAGTTTGATGGGTGTTACCATACCTGACACTACTGGCACTCGCCCGCTACAGTGAACACAAACACTCAAACATCACTCTTGCAAACACATCAAACCTGACACATGAACACGACGAGTCGGTATCTATAAAGTGGGTTACCATAGCACATGCTATAAATAAAGTCATGTGTTGGTTTATGAGGGGCAAGAACACGGATATGAGTCTTAATAATACCCATGGCACGGTTGGCTCAACATCCGGTTCCCATGAGTTAGTGCTGTGACTTACTTATAGCTGGGTCGCTCTAATGCAAGTCTCTCGTCGGAATTAAACGGAAATTCACGTGATTATATGAATATTAGCATTTACATTATTAGGTAAAAAACTGTAATAATAACCTGACAATCCATGTTTTAATATTTATCGTCTCCATTATATATGCTGCTGTTAACAGTTAGGTTGATAATCAAGTTTCAAAAGACGCACTGGAATAAACCACTATTTTATTTTATGGTAGGTTATCTTGGACAATTTACACACACATGTTACTATGTAACATGATTGTAATCAACTGCAAATTGTGTAATTGTATTAAATTAATTATGTTGATGTTGATTTAAAATTTTTAGGATCCATAACCATATTAACGGCGAGTTTTATTTTTGAAAGAAATGTTAGGAAAGTTAAGATGTTTGAGGTAAATGAGAGATGATGTTAGGTGTTAGTGAAGGTGATGGTTTAGGTTAGTTGTGAAGGGTGATGGTGTGTGAGGTTAGTGAAGTGATGGTGTTGAGTGTTAGTGAAGGTGATGGTGTTGAGTGTTATGAAGGTGATTGTGTTGAGTGTTAGTGAAGGTGATGGTGCTGTTAGTGAAGGTAATTGGTGTTAGTGAAGGTGAGGTGAGTGAGGTGTTAGGTGTTAGTGATGGTGTGGTGTTATATGTGCAAGTGATGGTGTTAGGATGTTAGTGAAGGTGATAGTGTTAGTGATGTTATATGGTGTTAAGGTGTTAGGTGCAAGTGATGGTGTTAGGTGTTAGTGATGGTGTTAGTGTTGTCAAGTGATGGTGTTAGGTATATTTTAGGAAAATGATGTGTTAGGGTGTTAGGAGGTGAGGTGGATAGGTGTTAGGTGTTAGTGATGGTGTTAAGGTGTTAATGAGTGATGGTGTTAGGTGTTAGTGATGGTGTTAGGTGAAGTGATGGTTAAGTGTTAGTGATGGTGTTAGGTGTTTAGTGAAGTGATGGTGTTAGGTGTTAGTGATGGTGTTAGGTGTTAGTGAAGTGATGGTGTTATGGTGTTAGTGATGGTGTTAGGGTTAGTGATGGTGTTAGGTGTTAGTGATGGTGTTAGGTGTTAGTGATGGTGTTAGGTGTTAGTGATGGTGTTAGGTGTTAGATGATGAGTGTTGATGGTGTTAGGTTAGTGATGGTGTTAGGTGTTAGTGATGGTGTTAGGTGTTAGTGATGGTGTTAGGTGTTAGTGATGGGTAAGGTGTTAGTGATGGTGTTAGGTGTTAGTGATGGTGTTAGGTGTTAGTGATGGTGTTAGGGTGTTGTAGTGATGGTGTTAGGTGTTAGTGATGGTGTTAGGTGTTAGTGATGGTGTTAGGTGTTAGTGATGGTGTTAGGTGTTAGTGATGTGTGGTTAGTGATGGTGTTAGGTGTTAGTGATGGTGTTAGGTGTTAGTGATGGTGTTAGGTGTTAGTGATGTGTAGTAGTGTTAGTGATGGTGTTAGGTGTTAGTGATGGTGTTAGGTGTTAGTGATGGTGTTAGGTGTTAGTGATGGTGTTAGGTGTTAGTGATGGTGTTAGGTGTTAGTGATGGTGTTAGGTGTTAGTGATGGTGTTAGGTGTTAGTGATGGTGTTAGGTGTTAGTGATGGTGTTAGGTGTTAGGTGTAGTTATGGTGTTAGTGATGGTGTTAGGTGTTAGTGATGGTGTTAGGTGTTAGTGATGGTGTTAGGTGTTAGTGATGGTGTTAGGTGTTAGTGATGGTGTTAGGTGTTAGTGATGGTGTTATTAAGGTGTGTGCATGGCGAGGTCACCTCTCACTATCAACCAATCACCGTCTTTGTTGTTGTTTTACTCTGAGAGGAACATAAAGCAACAACACCCTTGTTCTTCCTGGCCAACCTCTGCGTAACTAAGCTTTCTAGGGTTTATATACTACGTGTCTCGGGACTCTCACCAAGTTAAAGGTGGAAGTGTTCCTTGTATTGCCTCAAAACAAGTGACCAAAATAAACCTTTGAATCCTTAATAATGATATTAGTCGAAGATAGTATTGGCAGTCTTATATTACTCCATTTGTGCCTTTTGAAAGGTATATTGATATTTGAAGTATGTAAACTTGTAAGCAGTAATCTCTACGTGTTTCCTCACCTGCTCCATACTGTGACACCTGTTAAAAGGCACTACAACTTAGCAAGTAAAATGGGTTAAGGTTTACAAACTACTAAGTTTACTTGACATTTTTACACTACAGTTAACTTTTGTCCACCGGGGCTCTCAGTAAAGTATGTCAGTAAAGTATGTCAGTAAAGTATGTCAGTAAAGTATATCAGTCAATTGTTAAACTAATCATTTGTGGTTTGTATGGCCACTGAAAACTAATCAGTTGTAAACCATACTTATTTGAAATAAAGTTTACAGTTGATCAGATTGTTCTCTTGGGAGATATTAGTGAAAATAGCACAGGTGGTATATTTGGTTGTGCATCATGTCTGGGCCAGTTAACCTTATTGAATCATGTACCGTGGCTTGGTTGACAACGCTCCCGCCTCACACACTGAGTGTCTGTGGTTCAGTTCCCAACACGGGTGCAAATGCTGGGCACGTTTCCTTACACCTGCTGTTTCTATTCACCTAGCAGTAAGTAGGTACCTGGGTGTTAGTCACTGATGTGGGTCGCATCCTGGGGGACAAGATTGAAGGACCCCAATGGAAATAAGATAATCAGTCCCTGATGATGCACCAACTTCCTTGGGTTATCCTGGGTGGCTAATCCTCTGGGCTAAAAATCTGAACAAATCTTACCTTATTGTATATATCATGCCTATCTGAATGTAAACAATGATGCACCGGTACCACTGGTGAAGTTAGATTGAGTCACATGACGTTATTTTTAATTGGGTTCGGTGGATTTTTTGCTTGATTGCGTTTTTACCTTTTGCATAACAAAATAATGTGACACCTCTAAAACAAAATTAATATTGTTCATTAATGAGACACCTTAGCAACCTTTAGGATCTTTATTCTGGAAATGTTTCACCAGCCCAGGCTGAGGGACTGATTAGCTCAAATTCATCTTCCAGCATTCTTCTCTGTATTGGACCGAAGAAGCCAGTGGCTTCTTCGGTATCATTTATCAACTTGTCAATTTTCTAAAATCATTTAAACAAATTAATATGAGTACGGTGTTACAAGAGGATAAGTGGTAGGTGAGGGTTTTTTTTGGTTATAAGATTATAGAAACATTACACATCTAGCATGTTAAACAAACTGTTTTACATTAAAAACCGGACAATGTTTTGAAGGCAGAAAATGTACTTGTTGATTTTATCTAATATATTGCACATAAACTAGAGGCTACTTTAAGTGTTTATTTACATTTTATTGTATTTATGAAGAGCAATACATTGCGCATTTTGATATGATAAATATGTATTTGAATTTGTTTCAGCAATACAGGTATGGATTAGGCAAAAAAATCAGGATATGTACTTAATTTGGCATATTATTTATGTCATTGTTCACACTGATGGTGATTCTGATTCTAATTTTTTACCTACTTTTTTCTTATGTTCTGTTATGTCATAAAGTCTTTTATTTTGATCAATTAATATCTTTATTATGCACCCCATACCCATGGTGTGGGCGTAGTCAAAAGATTACAGAGGTACATAATGGGTCCAGGGACTGGACCCCAAAGTTATGATAGCTGAACTAGTTACAAAGGTAATGAACTCAGGTTGATCTGATCACAATCATGGCAACTTACAAAGGTAATGAACCATCTACACTTCTATACATGGTTACACTCATGAACAAATTACAAAGTAATGAGCCACTGATCAGAGGAACAGTTTGTGAGATTGACTACATTTTTTTTTTTTCCAAAAATGTGTTCAAAACTTTTACACATTTTGACATAAAACAAATGAATAATTCATACATATGTCTAACAGAAACCAGAAAAAAATAATATATGTATACAGTACATATACTATATTGCACTACAAAGAAAATACATTTCATAGTTTGTCACTCATATTTAGTGAATTTTATTTGTTTGCCATGAGGGCAGCAATGTTCCAAAGGAAACAAAACCATAATCACTATTTTTTTCAGTAAAATATGCTGAATATCACCCTTATTTCAAGCTGTGAATCAGATAATGAATGTCTTCAACCTGCAGTAAAGGCCTAAGTCAAAGGTCTCATAAGTAGATGGAATGTAGATTGAGTTGTTAGGTTGTTAGGCTTTCTTGAAAAATAAAAAATGGCATATAAAAAAATTTGCTTACTTATATTTAACTATTTTATTTGAGGGAAGGAGGTGAATTCATAGGTGATAAAAATTTTCTTATACAAGTTATGTATTGTAGATTACGTACTGTACTCTGTAAGAAAAGTAAATGAGTGAGTGAGTGAAAGATGTGGGTGTGAGAGTATGTGAGGGAGTGTGTATGAATGTGTGTGTGTGAATGAGTGTGTGAATAAGTGTGTGAACGAGTGAGTGTGTGAACGAGTGAGTGTGTGAACGAGTGAGTGTGTGTGAACGAGTGAGTGTGTGTGAACGAGTGTGTGTGAACGAGTGAGTGTGTGAACGAGTGAGTGTGGGAATGAGTGTGTGAACGAGTGAGTGTGTGAACGAGTGAGTGTGTGAACGAGTGAGTGTGTGAACGAGTGAGTGTGTGAACGAGTGTGTGAACGAGTGTGTGTGTGAACGAGTGAGTGTGAACGAGTGAGTGTGTGGAACGAGTGAGTGTGTGAACGAGTGAGGTGGAACGAGTGAGTGTGTGAACGATGAGTGTGTGAATGAGTGTGTGAACTGAGGTGTGGAATGAGGTGGAGTGGTGTGTTGAAGGTGAGTGGTGTGAACGAGTGAGTGTGTGTGAATGAGTGTGTGTGTGGAACGAGTGTGTGTGTGAATGAATGTATGAATATGTATGGATGAGTGAGTGAGAGATTGTGAGTGTGTGAGAGTGTATAGAATTGTGTACAGTGGACCCTCGGCGTACAGCTCCCAACTCAAACAATTATGTAAGTGTATTTTTGTAAGTGCTTCGTAAGTGTATTTTTGGGGGTCTGAAACGACTAATCTAATTTACATTCGTCCTTATGAGAACAAATTGTTCTGTAACGGCATTCAAACAGCATTCTGGAAAGAATTATCGCTGAAAACCGAGGGTCCACTGTATATGTGAATGAGTGAGAGATTTTGTGAATGTATGTGTGTGTTTGTGTTTGTTTAATTTATTTAACCACCATTTAAAAGGTTAAAAACAATTCCATTTGGTTTCTGTATGTTTCTTCCTTGACTGAACTGATTGACAAAGTTTAGTCTCATGCCTCATAATGGTTATGCTTTACATTCTTTAGCGCTGTATGACCCTTGTAGGTTTAGTTCTTCTTTTATTATAATATAATAATAATAATAATAATAATAATAATAATTTACATTCTTCAGTTAGAATAATTCATTATATTTTACTTATATTGTGTGTTATACTATTACAGTGTTCTCATGATGCAGAATGGACAAGATGGGCAAAAGGAACCAAATGACCAAGTTGGCCATGCACAGACAGAAAGATAACCATGCTAATGAATGGACAGTAGTCCATCTTCATTAATCAACTGCTGTTCTCAAGAAAATACAGAATTTGATCTTAGTCCCATTCAGTTTGAAGATAAAGAAAATGTCAGTGAAGAACTTTACGTAAGTATGGCTTGGAAGACTGAACAGCTGAAGGACAAAAGCAAAATGAAGCCGCACAGAAAGCAACAGAGGAAGGGAAGAGGAGGACTTTGAAGCTTTATCTGAGATATTCTTCCTGAAAGATTTCGCTTACATCCTCACCCAAGAAATTTTAAAAGCCCTATGCCAAATCACTGGCTGATTCTTACAGGAGAGCCAGTTTGCCAGTTATTGTCTCTGCACCAAAAGGTCAATTTTATTTTAAAAATGAAGAATTCTTAGTTTGAATTCAAGTCAAATGAGACAGTCAGGTTTTTAATCATGATAAGTTTTTTGAGTTTCAATTCAAGTACCAGTAAGACTATCTTGCCTCAAGGCTTCAGAACCCATTTCTCTTCCAACCATATTGGACATTGCTCGAGATCCACAGGAACAACAGTCAGGAATAGTAAGGTCCAGCGTGAATGATGCTCCAGCAGACATATACCATCAGCTGTTGGTGGATGGGGAAATATTCATCCAATTGAACGGTTCATAGTGCATGTGAAGAAAATGGTGGAAGCTTCTCTCTTCGGGATTGGCACAATTTTTTGCTCGATTATCACGAGTGATGGCAGAAAACTTGTGAAGCTCTCTGGTAAGTAATTTTAACACCATTTGACTCTAGTGGGTTTAGTGCTTCTTTTTGATTATAATAACAATTTAACACCATCAGAAGTATTAAACTTTGATTCTATTACATTCTGCCCTCTCTTAGCTGAAAATATTTAAGGGTATAATACTGTAGCACAGAAGCTTACACAGTAATTTCTTGTTTAATGATGAAACTCATAATATGGAATATTATTGCTCAGGAATACTTCCCTGATTATAACATGAGTGTTTATGGGAAAATAAGTTGTAAGTTCCTAACAGTAAACTTAAATACAATTTACAGGAACATATTAACTTTGTAAGGGCTCAACTGTACTTTTTCTCACCAAAATTCAGGTGTTGGATTTACCTTTAGATATCTTTGCTGATCCCTTCGAGGACTCTTTGAGCCTGTTGTCTCTGTTGGGTTCTACATTATGATAGGGTATTCAGGAAAATACTGATGAATGTCTTGGTTTATTGAGGTAATATATCCACGATCCTGCAGCACCATATCTGTGTCCTTGAGTACTGGATTTGAATTGTTTGGCATACCCAGGCTGGACACTTGACCAAGAAACATCTGACTCACTGGTAAACCCATAAGGTCATGTATGACATACAATACCCAACCATTACATTTGCTATTTGCCATGGTGGTTTGTAGGCACCTAAGTACCCCAACCAGTGGCAGCATTAACTTTCCAAGAAGTTGGAGCTCTCTTCCCTTTCCTTGGCTAAAACCCAATTACCTCCGATTACCCAGGGTCTGAGTGATTTGTACAGGTTTAGTGTATCCCCATGACCCCCATGACCACAACACACACACAGATCACTTTTTGATATACCCCGGTTCATATCAACCTATGTAAAAATTCTATGCACATAAAGGGCCCCAGAATCTGGAATTCATTACCAGTAAATATTAAGATAATCTTGTCTGAAAATCAATTTAAGACTCAACTCAAAACCACCTACTCACCCAAACCTAAATGATCATACTATAAACTACTTTGAAAAATGCTCATTGTTACTTTCCTATACGATAATCTCAATTTTAATAATATGTTACTATTATGTTACCCCTACTCATATTATAAGTTAATGTCAAAAATGCTCAATGTTATTTTCCTTAAGATAATCTCAATTCCATATTATCATTCAAGAATCTTAACACCTGTAACAATCTAAGATCTAATATCATTATATAATAATTTAAACAGTAAAATTTCATCATATTGTAATTTTGAAAATAATTTTTAACTTGAATAAACTCAATAAATTTCTTAATATTAAATACATAGTTTTTAAGGACTAGAATAAGCTGCCCCTAATGCCATGGCATGTCAGTGGCTCTCCCACTCAATTTACATTGTAACTTCCGATACCCATGTAATCTGCAATGAAATAAATTTGTTTGTTTGTTTGTTTGTTTGTTATAATAAAAATAAATTATTGCCAATAAAATATTTAGTTTTAAAATTCCTTTTTATATACTATATTATCTTGTTTTTCTTCCTCTGTTTTTTTGTATGTCTTCCTTTGTCATCATCTTGTATTTTTGTATGGCTGCTTCCTCCTTTTTTTCTTCTTTCGTTCTGCTGTTGCTTTTGTTTCTTCTATTTCTACTACTTTTTTCTTATTCTTCTGCTACTGCTTTTTATATATATATTTGATTTTCTTCTGCTGCTGCTACTCTTCTTTTTCCTCTTCCACTACTAATGTTTGTCCAGTTAGAGTTTATTAATGGTGGTTAATATCACCAACATGCCATCATTTCTTGTTTAAAAGTACAGTAGTACTCTGATGTGTGCATGTAGAAAGTTTTTTCTATTGTTTCAAGATAAATGTGAATACTATTTGTCCGTCTTATTTTAGATCTGAAAACTAAGTGGAGTAAACAGAAGCTGACTGCATTGCCTCTGAATGGCCATTCAACCAAAATGGGCCTGATAAAGATACGCAGGTAAGGGGAAAAAGTTTCAAAATGTTGTTGCTATTAGATAGTTTTCTTCTTCTTTCAGTAAACCGGCTGTATCCCGCCGAAGCAGGGTGGCCCAAGAAGAAAAAACAAAAGTTTCTTTTTTTTAACTTTAGTAATGTATACAGGAGAAGGGGTTACTAGTCCCTTGCTCCCGGGCATTTTAGTCGCCTTCTACGACATGCATGGCTTATGGAGGAAGAATTCTGTTCCACTTCCCCATGGAGAAGATAGTTTTGGATGGTTATTAAAAAAAAATGCTGTGCTTTATCTCAAGTCTACAAATTGGTAGTGAAAATTGGATGACTTTGTGACCATTCTGGACTGTTATCATTATCAGGACTGAAAACATAATTTTATTTTTTATTTTTTGAGCTTATGGTTTGCTTCTGTTACATTGTGATTGTTAATTTTATGGATACTGTATGTACGAATAAGGAAAAATGCATTTGGTTGGAATATCAAGCTGGAAGCCCTAGCACTGAGTGAAACAAAGTTATAATGCTTTGAATAAGTTTAAAGGGAAAGAGAGTTAAAAGAATTGTCAGGTGAATCTGAGATAATGAGAGCTAAAGAAGTTTTAGCGTAGTTTCTTAATGAAAACTCACCAATTGCACCATTTGTGATGAACAGTTTATAAACATCTTTTTGAAAATGACTTTCTGGCATGCTCCTGCTGAATGATACAGTCCACTTCTCCATCTTTTAGATGAAAATAAGATACTGTCTATTCAGTGGTACCTCTACTTACGAGCAGCTCCCAACTTGAACAATTATGTAAGTGTATTTTGTAGGTGCTTTTGTAAGTGTATTTTTGGGGTCTGAAATGGATTAATCTAATTTTCATTATTTTTAAGGGAAAAATTCCTTCGGATCGGGTACTTGAATAGCCGTGGAACAATTTTGCTCGTAACTCGAGGTACCACTGTACGTATTGTATTTACTGAATATATGTCCCATTAAAGGGACACACTTATAATTTTTATCTTGTTTGTTATTTTTATTATATTATTTTTTCTGTCATTTTGTTTCAGATAATTTGATATATTTTCTTGAAGCTTTAAGTATTTATGTAATATAATAGTGAAAGTGAAGTGCTCACTACAGGTTTAAGTAGAGAATCATTGTGTAGGGTCACTTTAAAATCTAACATAGGTGATTATTAGGCAGATGGATAGAGCTGCAACTAATGAGACATTTATTGCTGGTACATCTTACTAAGCAGGAACTTTGTCAAGCCAATATAAGCATACAATGCATAAACATGAAGGGTATATAAAGGAGTAAGGTAAGTTGTCCAGGTGACTCATTTTTGATAGTAGAAGTGGTGGTGGTTAGTTGCAGCAGCCAGAATGGTATTGTAGTAGTACAGTGGTACCCCGAGTTTCGGCCACCCCCAACTCGAACAATTATGTAAGTGTATTATTGTAAGTGCTTCTGTAAGTGTAGTTTTGGGGTCTGAAATGGACAATCTAATTTACATTATTCCTTATGGGAAGAAATTTGTTCAGTAACAGCACTTGAACAGCCTCTGGATCGAATTTTGGCGAAACTCTGGGTTCCACTGTATTTATATTGTATACCTGGAAGCTTTTTATTTTGTTGTGGCTATAGTCTCAGAGGAAAATAAGGCATCATGGATGCAGATATTGTTGATTATGTAGATCAGTGATTTAGTAACTCAAACAACACGTACAAGTACATATTTGTAAGCAGTAGGAATAGGGTCTTATAATCCATTTTATAACTAGAAAATTCAGCCATTTAATTATAAATAATGCGGAATTGGTAGATGTTATATCCCTACTGAGCAGTGAGTGTATACTAGTATTAAACTTAAATTTTTATTTAAGAGGAACAATGACAAGGACATTTATTGTGATGCGCTCCAGCTTTTCGCCTGGAGGCAAACGTTGCCACAATAAAATGTCACATTAGTTGCATTTGTGTCCTTTTATTAACATATTGTCGGTAATTCTACCAATATTATTACATTAATTTTTTTAAGGTGGAAAGTTTCATTGGGAGAACAGTCTGAGGGCGTATTGAGCAGCTATGTGAAGTGCTGGTGACCGGGATGCTACCATACAGTGCTTGGAAGAGGACTTGCTTCGTATTAGAATGGTTAGCAATTGAAAACATTCCAAGTTTTGTCTTCTGTTTTATCCATAACTGTGTAAAAAATTATCACTTTCACTTCTGTCACTGAATAGATGAATGGATAATGAAAGAAGAATAAGAATATTTTATTTCCGCATGATACAGTGGTTGTACAAAAGAGAATGAATGACATTAGGTGTATATGCTGAAAGTAAATAATGTAGTGTATACTAGCACTTCATTCTATGTAGTAACAGATTAATATAATAAGATAATTCAGATGCTGCAAATGCTGCAGCGAGGAGGAGGCTGGAGGCAGTGGAGATATCCTGTCTAAGGGCAATGTGTGGTGTAAATATTATGCAGAAAATTCGGAATGTGGAAATTAGGAGAAGGTGGAGTTACTAAAAGTATTTGTCAGAGGGCTGAAGAGGGGTTGTTGAGGTGGTTTGGTCATTTAGAGAGAATGGATCAAAGTAGAATGACTTGGAGAGCGATAAATCTGTAGGAAGGAAGGGGGTAGGGGTCATCCTAGAAAAGGTTGGAGGGAGGGGGGTAAAGAAGGTTTTGTGGGTGAGGGCTTGGACTTCCAGCAAGCATGTGTAGCGTGTTAGATAGGAGGAATGGAGACGAATGGTTTTTGGGACATGACGATCTGTTGGAGTGTGAGCAGGGTAACATTTTGTGAAGGGATTCAGGGAAACCAGTTAATTGATTTAGTTGGACTTGAGTCCTGGAAATGGGAAGTACAATGCCTGCACTTTAAAGGAGGGGTCTGTATAGTGACAGCTGGGAGGGACTATTCTCAGCTGTCGTATCTGAGCGCCTCTGCAAAGACAGTGATTATGTATGAGTGTGGTGAAAGTGTTGAATGATGATGAAAGTATTTTCTTTTGGGGATTTTCTTTCTTTTGGGTCACCCTGCCTTGGTGGGAGACAGCCGACTTGTTAAAAAAAAAATTCAGATGCCACTAATTACCGCCATTCTGGCAGGAGTGTCAACGTCTCATAGTGGACAACCGAAGTTTGAAGAGCAATTTAAGTCATTCAGGACCACAATCTGTTGGAGTTGATACTGCTACTGAAGTATCTAAACTGCAACAGCAGGTGCAGCTACCACAGCACAGCTCAGTAAGGTAAATACTAGTAACTTCTGGCAAGATTAAAATTTTCCCCAAATTGGCTAATTTGTGTACGCAATATCCATCCTGTGGTTGGTAGTGCAAGAGAATATGAATACACAAAATTCCTAGGAATTGGACCTGAAAGGGTTAGCTGGAACACATTTGGTTATTATTTGCAAATTTTTGTCATTTTGTTACAAACAAACTTAGGATGCTAAAAATTTCTAGTACTGTACCAGAACCTCATTTTCACTAATGAGATCCCCTGATGTGTCATATTAATTAGTATTGTAGTACGTATGTATATCTGTATTTCTCAGGCTGACTGCAAATTTATGTTTACGTTGATCATTGTGTAAATGCAGGTGCTTGTAACCAAAATTAACTCTGGTTAATAAAACGTCTGTCAAATGTCCTTATCTACATTCATGTTACGGTGTATTATAAATCTATTCGGTCTTTAATGGCATTCGTTAGACACTTAAATTCATGATTTAATTTTTGGGTATTCTAACATGTGACACACACCAAGGTTATACAGTGAACTCTCTAGTTACTGGACTAATAGGGGAGGGGACATGTATGTTATTGCAGATTGTCCTTAGATTCTGAATTATAAAATTAATTTATTATGATTTAACATAAACGGGCAAATTTCTGAATCAGCAGACTTAATCCACTATTTCAGAAGACTACTAGACACTAAAAGTATGACTTTTTTGGGTTATCCTAGGTTCTCTACACATATGCTGCTATGTATGATAATCTATGTAAATGTATTTGTGTAGTATACCTGAATAAACTTACTTACTTACTTATAGTGTAACTTGTAGTACTATAGTACAGTTCTGTTTGGTAACTTTATACTGTAGTACGTATGTAATTTGCAATAGTAATTTTACTTAACTTTTTGTGGTGGAGAGATTAGGTGTAAACTGCCGTCATCTGTAGTGATGACCCAGAATTATTTTTTTTTTTTTTTTTTTTGAGTCAGAGGAGCTGTAAAGCTCAACTAGTGAAAATGTAGATGACTGAGAAAACTTAGATATCAGACAGAGTTCTTTAACATCATATTCCTCACATACTCATGCCACTGAAATGCCAGACTCAACCTATAATAATAATAATAATAATAATTTTTATTTCAATGCATGTTACAAGTGTACAATGTTATTGGTAGTTACAAATATAATACAAATATAAAACTGTAATGCAAGGAGAGCCACTGGCATGCCATGGCATTAGGGGCAGTTTATTCTAGAGACTTATTCACTAAGTACTTAATGCTAAAGAAATTGATTGAGTTTATTCTAGTTCTATATTATTTAAATTATTAAATGGTTATACATACTATTTAAAGACAATACAAGAGAAATTGGTTGAGTTTAATCTAGTTGTAGAATTTATTTCAAATTACAGTATGTTGATGCTATACTAGTATAATAACAATACTAGAAATAGTTTTTAGAGTTTCATCTAGGTATATATTTTATTTGAATTAAGAAAATGATGATACTATAAGATTTTAAATGACAATATGATGATATGAGATTGCAACAAGTGTTAAGGAGGATGAACATATCAAAATGAGATCTTCTTAAGTAAAATAATATTGGGTTTGGAAGTTTGTTACAGTATGAGTATTTAGTATAGGGTGAGTAGGTGACTTTGAGAAGAGTCTTGAATTGATTTTCCGACAAGGTTAACTTGATATTTACTGGTAATGAATTCCAGATTTTGGGGCCCTTTATGTGCATAGAATTTTTACATTGGTTAGTATGGACTCGGGTATGTCAAATAGTGATCTGTGTCTTGTGTCATGTTCGTGGACCTATTAAAGTTGTTGAGGAGAATTCTGAGCGCAGGGTTAATATTAGCATGTAGAGTTTTATGTATGTAGAAGGCACATGAATAGGTATGAATATTTTTTATGGTGAGTAGTTTTAAGGTTCTGAATATAGGTGGAGTATGCTGTCTAGAGGGGAATTTGTTATCATCCTGACTGCAGCCTTTGCTGGGTTATGAGTGGTCTAAGGTGATTTAATGTTGTTGAGCCCCATGCACAGATTCCATAGGTGAGATAAGGGTAGATAAGAGAATGATATAGTGCAATGAGAGCTGGTTGAGGCACATAATAGCGTATCTTAGATAATATACCTACTGTCCTTGAGATTTTCTTGGAAATTTGTTGTATGTGTGTTTGGAATTTAAGACTACTGTCAAGGTGGATTCCTAGAATTTTCCCTCTGTGAGCCTTGTGATGGGTGAACCATTTAGCGTTATGTTAAGTGGAACATTTGTAGCTTTGTTTCCAAACTGAATGTAGTAGGTCTTGTCCGTATTGAGGTAAGCTTATTTGTCATCATCCATGTTGATATTTTCTGTAATTCGGCATTAACTGTGTTGGCTAGTACGACTGGATTTGGGTGAGAGAAGACATATGTTGTGTCATCTGCAAACAAAATGGGTTTGAGTAGTTGTGATGCATTCGGAGGTCATTTATGTAAATGAGGAATAGGAGTGGCCCCAGGACACTACCTTGAGGGACACCGACTGTAATTTGTTGTGTGGAAGAGTTCTCTCCATTTGTGTTCACTACTGACTTCTGTTGCTAAGGTACGACTTTAGGTAGTTGAGGGGTGCCCCTAATACCATAGTGCGCTAGTTTTGTGAGCAAAAATCATGGTCGACTGTATCAAATGCTTTGCGTAGGTCTATGAAGATTCCCAGCGGAACCTCTTTCTTCTCAAGTGCGTGTATATTAATCCTAACATGTGTTTATAGCATCGTTTGTGCTCTTGTTGGTCCTGAATCCAAATTGACAGGGGTTTAGTACATTGTGTGAGACGAGGTAGGAATAGATCTGTTTATGAATTAATTTTTCAAGATTTTAGAAAGCAGTGGTAAATTTGAGATTGGTCTGTAATTGTTCGTCAGTTTGGTCACCTCCTTTGTGGATCGGGGTGACCCTAGCTATTTTGAGAATTGATGGAAGGTTGAAGATTCAATGGATTTATTGAATAATGCTGCTATAATTGGTGACAGTACATGTGTAGCTTTTTTGTACATAAAGGGTGGTAAGCTGTTTATGTCTCCTGCTTTGTTTTTAAGGGTGTTGATTATGTGTGAGACTTCAATTGAGTTGGTAGGAGCTAGGAATAGTGTATCTGGGTAGGTGTTGGTGAGGTAGTCTGTTGGACGAGTGTTCGAGCTTGGGATCCTACTCGCTAGATTCTTTCCTATGGTGGAGAAGAAAACATTAAGTCTGTTTACTGTCTCAATTGGTGAGAGTAGGGGTTGTCTGTTTTTGATAATTTGATGGTATTGTTCGTGGATATCTTTTTATTTCCTAGAATTGTAGATAGGGTTTTCCAGGTCTTTTTCATATCACCTTACGGTCTGGAGTCTGTTCTCATAATACAATTTTTGGACCTTCTTATCAGGCTAGTAAGGATTGATGAGTAGCGTTTGGATTGTTCTCTGGTTATTAGACCCCTTCTATACTGTTTTTCATATTGGTGCCTCTTATTTATGGATTTAAGGATGCTGGGTGTTAGCCAGGATTGTTAAGTCTCTTAGCTGTGATCTGTTTAGTTTTTTCGGGCAATGTCTGTTATAGAGGTTATGTGTTTTTTAAGAAAGTTCTTGATGCATTCATTAATATCTGAGTGTGTTTCCAATTCGTTAAGCCAGTCAATGTTTCTGCTTAACACTGAGAACCACACATTTCCTATTGGCACCACCACTTGCTTTAGAAGCTGTTGTTAGTATGCTAATAAAGTCACACAAAACACTAAATCTATGGAAAATTGAAAACTAAATGATGAGTGTATGGGAGCAAACCCAGATGATAGATTGATGTGAGCGGCCTATGGCTCAGGGAACCATAAAATCAGGTCCTGGATGAGGACACTATGGCCAGTACTGGACAAATATCGAATTATTGACTTGTGACATTAGAGCTTTAAAGGGGTATGGAAAAATATTTAAGCTTACATAGGTTAATCACTCATTGGCTTGGGTTTGAACTACATACTATAGTGATTTGTTTTAACTTATAGTTTAGTATTTTCTTCCTTTTAGTATATTAATGTATTTTATCATCTTTTTCTCATGCTGTGGGTGTAGTCATGTGTGCACATTGGAGCCAAGTAAGTATCAGATTCTTTTAGTTTTAATGTGATTTTACACCAGCGTAATAATTTTGAATCATTGTTGGAAGCATTAGTGTGAGATTACCGTATACTGATATTCCACTTTATCGTTTACATCTATCTCTTGGTCATCATCATTATCACTAACATCACTGTCACCACCAATCACCCACTGCTGCCACCACCACCACCAATACACTATTGTCACAGCCTCCACTGCTGCCTCTGCCACTAGTCGCTCCATTGCAGCCACAGCTGCATCATCATTAGTACATTTAGCACTGTGACTATTGACCTTGTAAATCCATAATTTTCAAGAGAAGATTTGCCACAAGCAAAATATATTTTGAGAGTCCACCACCAAATGAATTTCATCTTGTATGTCTAGCATTTTTCCCCCACTATTATTTTTTGGTTATTTTATTGTTTTTTTTTTCATTTTGATCTTCTATATATAACTTTAAATATAAATATATGAATGTTAGCCCATTGGGGAAAAGAACTTGTAACATTAACATGGTGGTCAAAATTGGTAATGTGCTTATTTTGTATGAACCCAGCATTACCTTGGCCCCAATGATGATTTTTTGCAAAGTGTACTGTATTTGTGGATGGCTAAAGTTTTAATTTATAAATGTTCAGTAATTCCCCTTGTTTATTTTACAATAGATAACCATGCCTATCTGTTGGAAATTGGTATAATTTTAAAATGTTTTTTCAAATATAGGTGCATTGATTATCACTTTTGTTCATGCATAGTGAAATGCTATCCTAAAAGCTACATTTGGGGTATAAAATAGATCATTATAGTTTTTCGCTTTTCCTCAGGCTGAGCGTAGTCGTCACACATACGAGGCCGCAACACGGCAACTGGTGGACTTCTTACATACAGTGAATTCTACCTTGAATATGACTTCTAATCACAATACAAGGGGAAGTCCTGCAAGCCCACTACCCCCTTTATACTCTGCAAGCCCTGTCATCACTCTACCTTCAACAGCAAGGCAACTGGGTCACCTAAGTTCATACAAGATGATGGGGATCCACCTATAGGTTGGCAAACAGTAAACTCCATCTCAGACCTAATACAAGTTCATCTTTCACAGCTTTGACCAGTGAGAAAAAAATCTGACGCTGTTAGAAAAGCAGGAAGTGTATGGGCACTTCCAACTCAGTCAGAAATCCTCAGGTAGATATGTGAGCAATATGTATTTAACCATATATGTATTTTATAAATTAGACATATGCAACACTTGGGTATCTTTATTGAGGAAACGTTCCCACACAGTGGCTTCATCGTCAACACAAAGTTGAAAGTGAAAGGGAGGGAGTTTGAGGTAATCAGTCCCTCGGCCTGGAGTCGATGTGTTCAGTCCATCAGTCTTGTAGGAAGTACAGCACAGGGCCGTATGCAGTTATGATTTAATATTGCATCTTTACGTTTGTTTACATTTTTGACTGCAAATGACACCATGTACATCTGTGTTTTTTAAGTTTTGATAAATTTTAATTTTTTATAATAGATTTTTGTTTTTTTTTGGTAGTAAATGATAAATAGACATAACTTTTCTTAATTTTTATATTTTTAGGCTATGTGGATCTGCAAGTTTTTTTCAAATTGTTGCAAATCTCCAAAAAAAAATTCATATATATTTATTGAGAAAAATCCACATATAAGTGAACCCAAGTTGTTCAAAGGTCAGCTGTATATGGTTGAACCTATGAATATTAAACTTTTGTTTTCCCTCTGGTCAAAGTTTCCTGTGTAGGATATTTGATGGATAGGTTGCTAATGATGTTTATATTAGTTCTAATACTGAAATATGCACTGGTTACCTGCTACAAATTTTCATTTAATCCTGCACTAGAATATACTTTCTGTGTAAACACAGAGTGAGCCGTGCTCCAGTACCTACTGTGTAGCATCTACTGCTTCTGGAACCAGCCTTAAATGCAGTATCTTCAACAAGCCATGACAGAGGACGTGCACTCCCCCTCAGAATTTTTGGCAACCCCCCTAAGGAAACCATTGCCCCCCTCAAGTTAAGAAGTGATAGTAAGCTACTTAAATCTCCATCAAACTTTATACATGTTAGATTTCACCCAGACTGAATCCTTATTAATTTATTTGTACTACATTTACTTTTGAGTCATCCTTGCATGCTCACTAATATCATGATTCTCTTGACAGGAACCTGGCAATATACGTATACGTATCAAGATTGATTTACCATATTTTTTCATATCCACCAATTCATTTGATTCTCTGGTGCTCTCACATAAACCATCTCTGAAAAACCCCTCATTATCGCGTGTTCATACGTGTGTGTGTGTGTGCGCATGTGTGTTTCCACGTGTTACGTGCACATGCTTGTACTCACCATGTGGTTGCATGCATGTGTGTACATTCTTGTATGTGTTACGTTCATTCATACATGCTCAACTGTACGCGCTGACCCATATGTGGTTATAAGTGTCGAGTCTTAGTGGCCTCACCTTCAGTGTGTGTGTGTGAATTTTTGTTGAGTGAACAAATTTTTTTTTTTCCTCAACCAAAGCAGGGTTACTCAAGCAAGAAAACACATTCATCATCATTCATTCAGTTGCTGTCTTTCCGAAAGTGTGCTGACACCACACTTGGATTACCTCCTGACTGCAATATCCCCACCCTCCTTCGGCCTTCAGAAGGGTGGATATCCCACCTCCAGGACTTGAGTCTGGCTAACCAGTTTCCTGAATCCCTTCATAAAAGTCACTCTGCTCACACACCAACACTATGTCTATAAAAAACTACTTGTCTCCATTTACTCCTGCCTAACATGTTCTCACAGACCTAGAATAAATGATATAAAATACTGACACGATGGAAAAAGTAACAAATGCAGTAGTATAATGCTATCCTTTATTGACTACATTTCACCCACACAGTGGGTTTTATAAAGTCACAACCAGATCTACCTGAGCAGAGAGTACATGAGTATATATATATACAGTGGACCCTTGCTATTCGAACACTCCAAACTCACCCTCATTCCAGAATACTGTTCAAGTGCTGTTACCAAACGAATTTATTCCCATAAGGAATGATGTAATTAGATTAGTCCATTTCAGATCCCCAAAAATACACTTATAAAAGCACTTACAATAATAAACTTACATAAAGGGCGAGTTTTGGGTGTTCGAATAACGAGGGTCCACTGTATATAGGGGCATAGTGATGTAAGTCGAGTGGAGAATGCTGAGAAGAGGTCGTTGAAAGGACCTTTGTGGAATGGGCAAGTAGGTTTGTTGCTATGTAGGGTAACGATGGAGAAGTTTCATGGTAAGAGGTTCAGCTGTGTTGCAAAAGCCGTTGTTCTGGGTGAAATTGTTGGATATACAATCTTCTAACACACATATGACAATTGTTTCAAGGTATAATACTCCTCCAACATAGAAATAAGGTGCATTGTTTGACTAGTATGTTGGACACATTGCCATCATTTGCTTACTGATTTTTGGCCACATTTAATAGGTTAAGTCCCTAAAAAATGAATTTGTCAGTTATTATTATTACACCATGCAGAGAGTGCTAAATCCATAAGGGTCATACAGTGCCTGGGAAATGGGAGGCATTCAGGTTCAATCCAAGGAAAGGGAGCACAGGTCCAATTCCCAATGTTTTGACAGTTCCATTACAAGAGATCTCACAAGGAAGCTCCTTGATGCTAGTGAGGGCTCTTGATATAAGGAACTGTCTTACTGTTCAATTCCTTGAATCGAGCCTGAATGCCTTCCATTCCCTCAGGCACTGTGTATCCCAAGGGGTTTAGTGTTTCTCCCCATGAACATAATCTAACTGTATTGTAGTAATTTTAATTTGTTAATAGAGTTCCTTTCCTTTCAACACGTCACCGTTTCCCACCGTTAATAGAGTTACTGCTATAAATATTCATTCAATTGCTGTCTTGCTAGAAGTTTGCTGACACAGGCTACAGAATGTGTTTTTTTTTAAGTGTCCTTAATATGGATAGTTGAAAGCATGATACTTTAACCTCTCACCAGGTGTCTTGAAGCTCAACCTGGAACCAAAGAAGTCAGACTCATCTGTAAACAGAGATGGTAGCACCAGCAGGAGTATGAAGAGGAAGGAAGGTGTGTTGCCTCTGTATCAGATACAAACCACAGTAACAAGACAGTGTCTTATCATGCTGCTGCTGCTGACCCCAGACCAGTAGCCAGGAAAAACCTACTCAGATGTTGACAAATTCCAATTGACAAAGACCAAAATATTTTATCAGGAAAAAGTGATGCTAGTCCAGAAGTACTCCAAAATTTAATTAGCACAAATGCTAACACAGTGGCTCCAAGAATAACTAACAGCACACCCAGGAGGATATATTACAAACACAGTCTTCCATGAGGATGAATGGTAACCCACAGCCATTGAGGTAAGATGAGCCAAATCACATACTTAAAATGAAAGCTACTGCTTTTAAGTGTGAAGGATATGTGTGTGTAGTAACACACATTGTAGGTTTAGTCACCTCTTCTGTTTATTTCACCACCTAATTCATTTAATAGTAGTTTGTATTTTAACATACCCAGTATATATTTTTGTTACATTTTTGACTAACTCATTCTAACAACTGAAGAATCACACAGAAATACAGTCACTTACTAATGGCTTGATTTAATATGCACACTAATGCATAGCACATACTGATATAGCAATTATAATTCACCAGCTGATGGGTATGGTAACTTCTTAAAATTGCAGTTTAACTTTTAGTCAGTGTTTTGAAGTAACATATATATGCATACCACCTACTAATGGGTTCAGGGAACTTTATTCAGTATTTTGGGTGAATGCATATGGCAACACATCTTTCTGTCATATTAAAGCACATAACTTTTGGAAGTTCTTGGAGGTGAATGACTCATAAAGTAGAGGTGTTTTACCTCTTACCATTTATGCATGTTCTTCTACAGCTTAATGGTGGTGGGTGAGTCTTCTTAACTCATGATGATCAACACTTTTTCCCTCCCAAACCGGAGCCGTGTATCAGAACTCTCAACGACTCTGACCACCGTCTCGTCTGGGTTTAAATCTTATTATCTGTAAATGACAGTTTTATTGCTAGCACATATGCTTACAGTTTATAAGACTATGCACTGAGCTTTCACCATACTCTAATAAAGATGCTTTATTTTAAGGATGCAGCTTTTTGCTGAAGTATTCAGTAATTAAAGTGTTTTTAATATTTTATACATGAATAGTTCCCTTCACTACTGATGATCACACATGTTCAGTAGTGAGTGCACATATACTTAAAACACCTTCTGAACTTATACTGTTGTGTTAGTTAATATAAAACCTTTCAAGTTTTAGTTTAGTTGTTTATTTTTCGTATTTCTTGTATAGAAAAGTTAATTAGTTATCATAAGAGGCTGACACATTTGACAAGAAAATGAAGAATATCCCATAAGAAGAGTAGTAATATATCCTTTATAATATAACAGATGCACAACTTCGCCATTTATGTATGCTGGTCAGGTATGCTGCAATGTTACATTGCATTAAAGATGGTTGTTTCATGCATATGTATTAGTCTTTTAGGTAAGAATACTTTAAAATTATCATTTTAAATTTGAAAGGTGCGCATATTTCTGGTGAATTAGCGTAACCTGGACTGTCTACTTGAATGATCATGACTTCAGTTTTACAGTGAACTCAAGTAGGAAAAAGTCTGACGTAACCTTTTGTTGTATACAGTAATTTTAACTCAAGTGCCAGAACAGCTTGTAGGTTTATCCTAGAAGTTGACAGTGTGAATATTATTGCCAAGAAATTTAGTTTTATTTTTTGTTAATGGGATTGTAAATTTTAGTTATTTTAAAGAAAACTTATTTTTGTATTGAAATTCTGTATGTATTATAATCATGGGGCTGCACTAAATTTGAAAGAGTATTTTCAAGACTTACAGCCTGTTTTACCATAATTTGTACTAAGCAGTTATAATGGTCATTCTTCTGAAAAAGAGGAAATGTGCCCTGTGGCCACCAATACCCGAGTCTCATATATTAATTAAATATATAGTATAATTAGAAATATCATAAGTCTGTGTATACTGTAAGTTATTAATGAATTGGTTAAATAACCAAATCAATAAAATATATTTTTCATTTTAATGTATAAGATTTCTTGAGGAACTGAACAGATGCAGTAACAATATAACATTGAAGTTAGGGAGGCGCTTTCCTTGTTATACTCATCTTTCAGTTCCTCTCTAACCAAAGATCTTTTTCCTTGTTTGGCATCTGGTGAGCTTTTACCTCTTATTATTATTATATTGTATTCCACGAATGTCTAAACCCATGTGGGTCATTCAGCACTGTTTTCAGTGGTCAAGTGTTACTGGCTATTAAAATTTTGAAATAACCATAATTTTAATGATCACTTCCAAATTGCAAGTAGAGGTGCTATGTATCAGTCAAGCAGTGATTACTGTTACATTATGTACAAATTCATAATGTTTTTGTAAGCTGCAGCTACACACATCTTTAGGAGTAATAAGTCTTAGAGATTAAGAGTCATCCATGTTTCTTTAGTTTATGAATTCTTGATATTTAAAAAAAAAAATTAACATGCAGTAAACAACATGATATCTGAACACTTATGTAAATTCAAATGCAGAAGTTCCAAGTCTCTTTTGTGCCCCTTAGCAACCTATCCTCCTAGCAACTATGTCATTTATTCATATACGGTTTACAGCACATTTCTATGTTGGGTTGAGTAGAACCATAAATATAGACAAAACACAAAAGTTGTAACGCAAACAGAAACTGGCACCCCACGAGCCAGCTGCAATAAAAATCATATTTCAGCTGTTCAAGGTGTTGCCTACAGTCACCCATTTGACTTTTTACGACGGTGCCATGATGTCTGCTTAAAAGGATGGGTTCCCCTCAAACATGGAGGGCAGGGTAAAGACCCTGATCTGAAAATTGCTCTTAGGGTCCAAGAATTTAAAAAAATATATATTTTTCCTCATGAAATAAGAGATAGGTGATTTTCACATTCAGAGTCCTATTTTAGGCCAATTCCATTTTTTCATGTCAACTAAACTCATTGCTGTATCATAGTATTCCTTCCATTCTATCTATTGAGTACAAGTACTGCCCATTTATCTATTTCAACTAGTACCCAATATAATTATCAGGAATCGGCAATTTGACCAATTTCACACACAATTAAAAATTGCCAATTTAAAAGTAGGGTTCAGAATAAACAATATAGACATTCCTGGCACTAAAACAACATTTCCTCTGTTCATTAGTTATGTCCCCAGGCCTATCCTATATTACACTTGCTTTCCATTTTGAATTTTTATTCACACAAAAATAGAAGATTTACCGTTGTGCAGACTAATGAATTATTGTAATAATTGTATAGTGAGTGCACTTGTGAATGCGTATTAGACCAACTAGTTGGAGACGTATTGGATAAGTGACGATGTATTTGTGACCTTTGGAATATCAACAAAAATCAAACATTTCCACTTTGAGTTCAACTTCAAGCTACTTTCAGTTCTGAAGCCAATAAAAATCATCTCTATTTCCGTAATATATCATGCATTCTATCAATGATACAAACAAACAGAGAATACAACCTTAAAAAACCACCCAAAATACACTGTAATATTGCTGTTTTTATAATAAATTCACGGTCAGTTTTTCCCCATCATGCACTGCTTGGGGCAGGATTTTTTTATATGATGCACACTCACCACATAGACCCATTCTTTCATATCTAGCCCCAAATTACTGCTCACTGCTTATCCGAGTGAGCTGAGCTCGCATAAGTTCTATGGCACAGACCCTGAGCTCAAACCAGTAGTACTATGGCTCAGACCTCGGGGTTAATCCAGAATTACCCATGGGTCTTATTACTGGAAATTTAATAAATTCCTTCATTATGATGGACAGTAAACTAACATAGCTTAGACAAATTCCTGACAGGTCATCTTCCCCTGCTATCATGTTTGAGAGACTTTACTCTCCTGCCTGCATATTGGCCAATGTCTCACTCATGGACATCTCATGGAAAAAATAACCAGTACCATAAT
The DNA here is from genome assembly GCA_009830355.1 of Cherax destructor. Lineage (NCBI taxonomy): Eukaryota > Metazoa > Arthropoda > Malacostraca > Decapoda > Parastacidae > Cherax > Cherax destructor. The sequence continues at coordinate 12,878 of WNWK01015907.1, read as the reverse complement.
GCAAGAGTCAGGCTGGTTGTCAGTTCACCATATCTTAATAGATTCTCTGTCTATCACTGGGCACACACAAATTCAGTTCCAATATCTCCACCACTGCAGCACACTAACTGATCTGCTGAAACTCCCACCTTTGATGCAGACTCTTTGTTTGACTTCTTAGGAGAAACTAACTTATTGCACCAGTTTTGCACTCTCCCCTACCCCATTTACCCTTACTTGCATATTCCTGCCTGTGAATTCACTCCTCCTAACCTCTATACTATATTCCTCCTTTACAATTCCTTCCCTGCAGTACTGTATGACCCTTTCAGGTTTAGCACTTACTTTGAACAGGTGGCTATGGCAAGAAGATATGCCCGATCATCAGTTGACAAATTGCCTCAAAGTGAAGATTTCTGTTAAAGGAGGAAAACCAAACATCAATGTCCTGCCAAACCCTGTATAACTTGCTGCCAGTCTGTAGTGTTCACGGGCCCACTACTCCCAAGGACCTATCTGTGAATATGGCCCATGAAGTCACTAAGGCAACAGTCTGCCATAGATTCCACCTGTGGCAGCCTTTGCCTCGGCATTCACTTGTTCATTTCCAGGATACCAACATGTAGGCACAAACAGAATCCACATCCTGTGTGGAGACAAGCTAACAACTCCTGGGTCTTTTAAACCAGAGTGGAATGCGAATACAGAGTGAACCAAGAACTACCTAAGCCATCTATCATGACAAGGGCAGCAAGGATTGCATGGAGCCTGCATAAAAACAGAGGACACTCTTGGTAGTGGTACACAATAAAGAGGCCTCACTAGCGATCACAGCAAGACCAACACCATCCTCACTTCTAGATTCATCAGCAAGGACCTTTATTCTTCAAACATGAGCCAAATTATGCTTCAAGAAGTTAGCCAAGGTTATCACTGAGGCTTAACACTTAGGGGTCCCCATCCACTGCCTGCAAAGATGAACCTCTGGCATCATGCAAGGAGGGCAGGGAGAGAAGCCAATCTCTCTGATTGCAGACACACTGAAGCCACAATCAGGGAATGTTCAACTGTTGTTTCTCCAATAGTGTTATGACCAATCCCTTCAAGGTAGATTCTGGATGCTGGCGAGTGACTTTGTCAAAGTAATTGGGCTTTTCCCTCCCTTTATTTATTTTTGTTTTTGACTGAACTTGATTGCCTCACATTTCCACAGGCACTGACCCAAGCAAATTTAGCGAGAGATGGTCATAGTTAAAGATAATAACAACAGTGCTGTAGTAATAATCTATCTGTAAATAATGCAAACTACATGAGGTGCTACACCAAATTTTGAGTTTTGTTTATACCACATCTGTCATTTTTCACTGAGGTTGTGTGACTCAAAGAATACATTTTCTTGCCTTTGATATACCTTTGATGGGTTTCAGCAGTTTTCCTATTTCACAGCCTGGCCTTGAGCCAGGTTTGTGTGGTTCTTGCATGGTCAACCAGGCTGTGCTGCTGGTGGCCTGACCCACACCCATCACAGCCTGCTTGATATGGCACTTACCAACTTCATCAGAGTGTATGTACATGACAATTTAAATAACCCACCAAACCAACATCCCCACCCATGTAACTAAAATGTAAAATGTTATACGTACTTTATGGGAAATGTAGGTACACCCTGTACAAGTAAATTTTTCGGTATATCTGATTTTTTTTTTTTTTTCAACAAGTCGGCCGTCTCCCACCGAGGCAGGGTGACCCAAAAAAGAAAGAAAATCAACAAAAAAAAAAAATACTTTCATCATCATTCAACACTTTCACCACACTCATACATAATCACTGTCTTTGCAGAGGAGCTTCAGATACGACAGCTGAGAATTGTCCCTCCCAGCTGTCACTATCCCAGACCCCCTCCTTTAAAGTGCAGGCATTGTACTTCCCATTTCCAGGACTCAAGTCCAACTAAATCAATTAACTGGTTTCCCTGAATCCCTTCACAAATGTTACCCTCCACACTCCAACAGATCGTCATGTCCCAAAACCATTGTTCCATTCACTCCATCTAACACACTCACACATGCTTGCTGGAAGCCAAGCCCCTCGCCCACAAAACCTCCTTTACCCCTTCCCTCCAACCTTTTCTAGGTATATCTGATGTCCTCTATTAAAAATAAAAGCTTCAGGTCTTAGGGTTTTCAGATACTATGTTATTTTGTACTAAGCTTTAAATTGGTTTCTCTTTCAGGTAATGTAGTGCAGGTACATGGTTGACTTTAATTTGATGTAAGCATCAAAAAACCTGTGTGCCTAACATTTTAATTTAGTTAATTTAGATGTATTGGAAGTTTATACTGAAAATACAAACCATTAAACAGTGAATACATGTACGGTGGACCCCCGAGTTTCGGTCATAATTCATTCCAGAAGGCTGTTCAAGTGCCATTACCAAAGAATTTGTTCCATTAAGGAAAAATGTAAATTAGATTAGTCCTTTCAGACCCACAAAAATACACATACAAAAGCACTTACAATATTAAACTTACATAATTGTTCGATTTCCGAGGTGACCGAAACTCGGGGTCCACTTATATTCCTTAGCCGCCTAGTACCGGAGATGTCATTGGCAATTTAGGCATGTTATCTACCCATTAGTTTTTAGCAAAATGGTAGATATATACATGTTTCCTCCACACTAGAAATTTAGTCATGCCTAAAAAAAAATTAGAATTTTAATTCTTTTTGTATCTTATTCTTTTCATATGCAAAGAAAGTGTTCAGTTTGGGAGTTTGAAATATTTTTTTGTGTCATGCAAGTGTACATTCATTATTAGTACATAGTTAATTTTGAATGTTTGGTATGATATAAATTATTGTATTTCATCCAGTAGGGTTGTGTGAATGTTTGTGTACACATTCTCAAAAATCATCAGGCATTTTGGTAGCTGGCCATAATTATGTCTAGGTTAAAGGATCAGCAAGACTGCTGAAACATTTGCAACACTGGTACATTGTTTAACTTACAGTCAGTGCAGTAGTGTAATTTTGTTCATGGAGTCTGATATTGCAGAGCGTTCAAATTTTGTAGTACAGTGGACCCCCGGTTAACGAAAGGTCCCATTAACCGCCGGAAACCAAAGCTTTTTCGTAATTGGTTAGCGAAAAATTCCTCGGTTCCGAAAAAGGGATTAGACGTGTCCGCCTGCTCCGGGCGCAGGACCCAGGAAGCGTTGTTTACCATTGAGAGAACATTACCTGGCGCCTTTCAAAGTTTCACAATATATTTGGTGTCTTTTTTGGTGGTTTAGTGATTGTCACTGTGAAATTAATGGGTAAAGAAGCTTCCTAGTGGCACCCCAGTGGTAGCAAGCATGGGGAGTGTAGCATTCATGCGGGAGTGTAGATTCATGCAGGGAGTGTAGCATTCATGCGGGAGTGTAGCAGGCATGCAGGGAGTGTGAGGATGCAGGGAGTGTAGCAGGATAGGGAGTGAGCATTCTGCAAGGAGGTAGCATTCATGGGGTGTAGCAGGCATGGAGTGTAGCATTATATTAAAAGAAAAAAGGAGTAACCCAGAAAGGGACTTGTTACCTGAAGTCCTTTTTAGGGGGATTCCCCTTCCAACCATTAACACCCTGCCCCTGTCAGCAACTCTACCTTCCAGATGCCTAACTCTTCAATAAAGGTTAGTAAATGTTTTTTTTTTTTTTGTTTTTTTTGATTATTTTTTTGTGGAACAATTAATTTATTTACATTATTTCTTTGGGGGAAAAAAGGTTTCCAGATTACAAAATTCAATTAAGTAATAGCTTCTGACCGGATTAATTTCTTAACAAGGGTCCACTGTACAACCCCGCCTAAGAACACCCGGAAATTGTACAATTATGTAAGTATAATTTGTAAGGGGTGTATTTTTGGGGGTCTGAAATAGACTAACCTACGTGACATTATTTCTTAAGGAAGTAAATTGCCGGAATGGCACTTGAGCAGGCTTCTGTTTTGTTCGTTGGGCGGGGTCCATTACGTGCATTTTAACAGTTTAAAGTTCTTTAGCAAGATATATTCCACAGTGATTAGCTTCAGAGCATCAGCATTTCTAGTCTATAAGAATCTTAATATTTAAACCACTGCAACTCCAAACAACAAAAAAGCTCTTACATGGTAATAAGTAGCAAAGAGAATCTCATAGTTGATTATTACTTTAGTTAAAAAAGAATTTGTAGAACCACAACTCTATATTCTTAACTTGTAGAGCTACAAAAAGTGGGTAAAAAAGAAATGAGGAAATAAAGATAAAATACAAAAGTATAGGGTTTTTGCATGTGCACACGCATGCATGCACATACACACATTTGTACATACGTTTTATCGCCTAATTGTGGTTTCAGGGTCAAGCCTGCTCCTGGACCCTCCTTTACTGATCACTACTAGGTTCATTCTCACCCTGCCCCATGGGGCTTTATCACCTTCTTGAAGCTATGTTGGATCCCCCCACTACATCACTTTCAGATTGTTCCACTTCCTGACAACTCTATGACTGCAGAAGTACTTCCTAACATCCCTAGACTCATCTGAGTTTTCAACTTCCAGTTCTGACCCCTTGTTGCTGTGTCACATTTCTGAAACATTCTGTCCCTATCCACCTTGTCTATTTCTCAGTATTTTTCGTTATCATGCCCCCCTTATTCTTCCTGTCCTCCAGTGTTGTTAGGTTGAGTTCTTTTAGCCTCTCCTCGCAGGACAAAACCCCTCCCCAGAACTAGTCTTGTTGCAAACCTTGCACTTTCAATGTCTTCATGTGCTTAACCAGGGGGGTTCCATACTGGTGCCGTACTAATATGGGCCTCTTACTGTCAGTGTTGTGAATGACTCCTTATTTAGATGTCAAAATGCTATTCCTTTCCAGACCTGTTGCTGCACCAGTTATTTAGTTGATGTGCACCCAGGTGTCCCTTTGTTGATCTCACCCCAAATCCTTTTCTTTGGTGAGTTTTGCAGCCTCTTACCTCTTAGACTGTACTCTGTCTGCAGTCTTCTTTGTCCTTCCCCAACTTCAAACTTTGCACTTGATGAGGTTAAACTCAAAGACCATTTGTCAGACCAGGCTTGCAGCCTGTCCAGATCCCTTTTAAAACTTACCTGATCCTTGTCTACTTGTATTCTCCTCATGGGATATCTCAAAGTCGAGTTTACTCCACCTTGGATGCTATGAAATAAATAATTTAACTTTTGTTCTAAGTGACAAGTAAAAACGTTTCTTGACTTTACCTTGTAGAAATGTTCTTAATGTGTTTATGGTTAATCTGAGTTTACAGCTTCCATGGCCTTCCCTAATAATGTCCCTTCCATATTATATTTTAGGGAAGTTTAAATTCATATGGGTGCCAGAAAAATGGCCGTTTTCAAAAAGGAGGGTAGCTCCAGTTCATTGATCAGGAACTTTTTCCGCACCTCTTTTTAACCTGTTCTTATGTACCTGTCTGGGCCCCAGAATATTTTGGATGTCTGATCATAGTTCTTTTGATCTGTGCTCTTCCAGTGATGGTCTACCAGTTGGTTCCTGCATTCTTGCTTCTCAGTTCTAGTGTTAGGAGACACTCCGGCTATCATTGTATGACCTTGTAGGTTTGTGCTTCCAAAGTGAATATAATAATTATCTTTGGCTTTGTTTTGTGGTTGGCTCAGTGATATTTATTAGAGGAGTCCCGTTCAGGTTTCTGAAGGCCCGGCCAGTTTTTGGTCAAAAAAACATTAACATTAGCAACATTATCATTTGGAATGTTGCATATCCATCATTTACACTATAATTATAAAACTGCAACATTAACACCCCTCCTTCAGGTGCAGGCACTGTACTTTCTATCTCCCAGGACTTAAGTCCCCTCCAATTCCCTGAATCCCTTCATAAATATTACTTGCTCACACTCCAACAGCACATCAAGTCCTAAAAGATTTTTCCATTTGCTCCGCATGCTTGCTGGAAGTCCAAGCCCCTCGCACACAAAACCACCTTTACCTCTTCCCTCCGACCTTTAATAGGCTGACTCTACCCCCCTTTCCCCTCCATTCTATTTTGTTCCATCCTCTCTACATGTCCGAACCAATACTCTATAGTTTATATATCCCAAATTTTATCTTTTTTTCTTGATTATATAAAAATAAGGAAAATGAAACATTACCCCTATACCAGCCATGTTTTATGTTTGCACTTATCTATATACTGTACCTTGTACACTACAAAAAAGCTGTATTGGATGTCACCTTATAGTGCATAATTACACTTTTAGTTAGCTTACAGAGCAGTGTTTGTGGTGTCATCTTCAGTATTGATTTTGTAAAGTAGTTTTTGCTTTAGTTTCCATAATTGAACATACTCTGCCCTTGATCTTATTCCCAGTCTGCCAATCTATTTGTAAATAAAGATTTTCTAGTCTACTTTCATTATTATTATTTATATCATTGTTATTAATATCAAGTTAAGCACTAAACCTGAAGGGGTCATACAACACTGTCTCCTTTCATTATTATTTACATACACACAAAAATGTAGTGTCCTTCAAGTTGCCTTCAAGTTCAACAAATGTGGCCTCAATTAATTGATAGTGCTAAAAACAATCCTCATTTTAGAAAACTTTTTTTATTTTAGGGTTGCTCAGGTTTCTTTCCAGTCAAAAAGGCCTTTCCATTTTCCCCCTTTCCCTTTTCCCATTTGGCTGGAGGTTTTTGAAGTCTCTTAGAATTTTTCATTTATACTGTAGAATTTTTCTGTGCAGACATAATATTGTTACACATTCCAATTTTGATTAACATTTAAAATGAAAGAGAGACACATTGTTGCTAAGTATTTGCTACAGCTACAGTCAAAAAATATGTAAATTTAAGGTTGTAATGGAAAGGTAAAAAAAAATTATTCAGTATGTACTCCCATCTTTACTGCATAATATACTTAGATCTGTTCATGCATCCATATTTATCTTGGTCTGAAGTACAGTGGTTCCTCTTTTACGAGCTGCTCCCAACTTGAACAATTATGTAAGGTATTTTTGAGGTGCTTTTGTAAGTGTATTTTTGGGGGTCTGAAATGGATTAATCTAATTTTCATTATTTTTATGGGAAAAAATTCCTTCGGTATTGGCACTTGAATAGCCTTGGAACAATTAAGCCTCGTAACTTGAGGTATCACTGTACTGGCAAGCGCAATGGAAGTTTATTATGGAAGAACAGATGAAATTATGAATTTCATTATGAAAAGTTGCTCACTATGGCCCTTGTATCATACTTCAGACATTGGCAGATCCTAATCCAGGATCTCATGTTTGGATATCATCCTTGAGGAAAAAAGTGGAATCACATAAGCTGTTTTTTTCCTTCTGTTCTCAGGTGTCTGGCTATAGGTTAAGTCAGGGTGTGCAGTTGGTATGATCATAGTAAAAGCATTTGTGAAAGCAGTTTTCACCAGCAAGTTAAGAACATTTGTCAAACAATGGCACTTTTGTAGTGAATAGGAAGCTTGACATTTTGTCATGGACATTTTGCAAGTTGTTGTGCATTCCAGGTCGTTTTGGAATGGTAATTATTTTACAATAGGTGCATTACCGGGAGGGGAGTTCCGGGGGGTCAACGACCCGTGGCCCGGCTGTGACCAGGCCTCATAGTGGATCAGGGCCTGATCAACCAGGCTGCTGCTGGCCGCACACAGTCCAACTATGAACCACAGCCTGGCTGGTCAGGTACCGATTTGGTGCCTGTCCAGTGCCTGCAAAGCCAGGGGTCTATTGGTAATCCCCCTTAAGTAAGCTGGGAGGCAGTTGAACAGTCTTGGGCCCCTTTGACACTTATTGTGTTGTCTCTCAACGTTAGGGCACCCTGCTTTTCATTGAGGGGATGTTGCATCGTCTGCCAAGTCTTTTGCTTTCGTAGGGAGTGATTTTTTTTGTGCAAGTTTGGTACTAATCCCCTAGGATTTTCCAAGTGTATATAATTGTATTCTCCCGCCTCTTCTACGGAGTACAGATTTAGGAACTTCAAGCGCTCCCGGTAACTGAGGTGGTTTATCGCAGTTATGCGTGCCGGAGGTTCTCTGCACATTTTCTGGTCAGCAATTTCACCTGCCTTGAAAGGTGAAGTTAGTGTGCACAATATTCCAGCCTAGATAGAACAAGCGACCTGAAAAGTGTCATTATGGGCTTGGCATCCCTGGTTTCAAGGTTCTTTATCCATCCTGTCATTTTTTCTAGCAGATGCGATTGCTACAGTGTTATGGCCTTGACGGTGAGATCCTCTGACATGATCACTCCCAGGTCTTTGACATTAGTTTTTCGTCATTGTGTGGTTGGAATTTGTTTTATACTCCGATGAAATTTTAATTTCCTCATTTTCCATATTGGAGTATAATTGAAATTTCAATTGAATTCATATTTTTCTGCAGCCCATTTAAAGATTTGTTGATGTCCCTTGGAATCTTGCAGTGTTATGCAGATTTGGGTGTCATCTGCAAAAGAAGACATGGCACTGTGGCTTTATCCCTGTCTATGTCTGTATGAGGATGAGGAACAAGATGGAAGCGGTACGGCCTTGTGGAAAGAGCTTTCACCGAGCCGCCCAGACTTTACTCTGTTGACTATTACTCTTTGTGTTCTATTTGTTAGGAAATTATAGATCCATCTACCAATTTCTGTTATTCCTTTATCACGCATTTTGTGGCTATTACACCATGGTCATACTTGTCAAAGGCTTTTAAAGTCTGTTACATAAAATATGCATTCTGTTTTGTTTCTGTATCCAGGACCTTGTTGTAGTGGTCCAGTAGGGGACAGACAGGAGCGACCTGCTCTAAATCCATGCTGGGTTAATAATAATAATACTTTATTGAGACATGGTACAATGATCATGGTTGGGAAAGATACATAGCTATTGATGATGTACAGCCAAAGCCCCTAATTGCTGTATTGCTTGTGTAATTGATGGGTATCTAGATGGGCATCTTGTTTAGAACCCTTTCAAAAATTTTTATATGGGACGAGCACTATTGGTCTGTGTTCTTTGCTATTGCTATTGATCTTTCATTTCTTTTTTTTTTCCCGTGGCAGGTAGTTTGCATCATTATATTTAGTACTATTATACATTGTGTGTGTGTGTCAGCTGTAGTGGCACCATTAAAGCATAACATCATCTTAGATACCAAGGTTTCTTTATCAGTAATGTCCTACTGGACTAATTTATATTTCCTTCAAGAGGAGGGACTATTTTTCTGGAGAAGGACTCTTGATAAAGCTTATGTCTTCCTTGGAGTAAACCTGATTGCCTCCCTCAACAGGCATAGTATGACCCTATGGGTCTAGCACTTCCCATGAATATAATTACAGTGGAACCTCGGTTTTGTTTACCCTGGTTTTCGTCACCCGGGTTTTTAACGACTTTTTTGTCAAAATTTTGTCCCAGTTTTGTTTTATCACCTAAGTTTTCGAATGCCGACCCAACGTCCGCCTGCCTGCCCCAAAAAGCATCCCATGCAAACGTTTGTCAGTCTCTTTGTTTTCAGTGAACATTACTTGTGCTCATCGAAAACATTTAAAGATCCATTGTTTTTTGTGCTTGTTTATTGAGGTGACTGCAAATAAGTCACCATAAAGAAAGTTCCGAGAGGCAGCCCTTTTAAGGGTTTGAGGTTGACCCTAAACCCATGCTTGTTGTGGTTTGGGGAAGTCCATAGGGTTGGATGTGAGTGGCCAGGATGTGGGGTTGGTGGATGACCAAAGGGTGAGCTAACCACAAAGAGCTGCAAACCTTCAACTGGAACAGCAACAGATTGCAGCTGAGGCAATTGCTTCAGAGGAGGAGGAAGAGAGAGGGAATTTCCTTCTTCAGGATTAAGGACATGTGTAAAGGGAGTGAGTTGCAAAGTTTTGTAAATATCACCCTAGCAAAGCTGTTGGCCTTCTGCAACATGTTCAATGACAATGCCTTGTCCCTTTTAGGCAGATCTTAAAGAGATGCCAGAAAAGATCTCTGGAAGATTTTTTGTGCGACAGGGGTCCAGGACTCCGGGTCCAGTGCCAGTAAAAGACAAAGAAGGGCAGAACCGGATAGGGACTTGATACCTGAAGTCCTTAGGAAGGGGATTCGAGAATTTGGTTTTCGCGACTTTCTGGAATTAAAGCAAAACCGGGTTCCACTGTGTTCTGTATTTAGGAAACACTATAATAATAATAATAATAATAATAATAATAATAATACTTTATTGGACATTCTGATACATGGCATCAGGAATGGGAGGAAGGGTTCAATGCCTTGAATCTAGAGCTCTTCACTGGTATCACAGTGCCCATCCCCCTCCCCTTTCCTTGACAAAGAGTGCCTTCTGACAGGTTTTCAATACTGTAATGTAGTGTCGTGTTACCAGGCCAGTGTGACAAGGGTATAATATGTAACACTTGTCATGTGGTGACTGGATGTGCCCACTACAAAACTATCTTTAAATACAAATATGAAAATTTGGTTGCAGTACTTTATCTTTCCATGGTGTGGTTTAGCTTTAATGTTGTAGAGTTTTATCTACAAAATGCACTTCACTTTCAATGCTTTCGTTCCTAGTCTACTGTATATTCTAGGTAAGAAGTCACATTAAGGTGCTTCAACAGGGAGAGAATTACCCAGGAACTGCTGTGCAGGTACAAAATATAGTGTCTTATTCCTTACAAAGGTCAAGACACCTGTAATTTAAGTATCATTACATCACAATTATTCTTATTAGCAGCTTAATTATTTTGTGTATTAAATCATAATGCACAAAATTAATCTTCCTGGTAAATATCCCAGATTTTAATATTTATCATTATATCTTATATGGAATTAAATCTCATTATTTAAAAGAAATATAATTTCAGATATAATAAAAAAAATGGTTAATTGTTCTTTAGTTGAGGGTGTTATTGGCATGTGGGCATGATCATGTAACTCTTGTAAAATTGCAGTGGGCATTTACTAATAAAAGTTTCATCACAGATGAATTGTTAATGTTAAATTTTGTTGCAAGTGTATGGAATAGATGGTTACTTAAAGCAGTTAAGACTTTTTATGAGGATAGTGAGGCTCAGGTTAGGTATGTAGGAGACGGAATATTTTCCAGTAAAAGAAGGCCTTGGACAGGGATGCACGATGTCACCACTGTTGTTTAACATTTTTATAGATGGGGTTGTAAAGAGGTGAATGCTGGAGTGTTGGGAGAGGTGTAGGTTAAAAGATAATGATTTTAATACTAACAAAATGAGGGGTTGTCATACTATCCGAGGTTTTTTGGATCTACGGCATGTCCTTGAACGTATCCCCCACAGATAGAGGGGGTCCTACTGTATATTCATGAATGTCTTAAGACAATTCTTTTGCTTTTCATAAATTTTCAATATTAACTTTTGGTAATAGATAAGGAAGCATGTCATGAAATAAAATTGCCCATTATCAAATTTTATATTCAAACCAGCTATGGAATTGTTTGAAAAAAATTCTTATCTGCATTTCCCCAGACCTCAGTCTTTTTATGCAATTAATGCCATTTTGCTACATTTAAAAAAAAAACAGTGGAACCTCTGGTCATGAACACTTTAATATGAACAAATCAGTTCACGACCAAAAAAATTTTGGGAAATTTTTGCACTGGCAAAACACATAATCGGGTGCCAAAACAAACATAGCAGTGCCAATTTTCACATTCCCACCTTTTTCGCATCCCTTTCCCCACTTCCTGTTGTTTGTACTCTAGTTTTTTTCTCTATTAAACTGTGCATTATTTTATAAGTAAGGTTTTTCAGACTTTGATTATTTTTTCTGTGCTTAAAACTCTTAGGACTTTACTGTTAGTTTTCTTGTTTTCAAGGTTTTCAATATTATTCAAGGTTTTTACATTTAGCATTTCACTGCATTCTATTTAATTAACTATTTTTGTGTTAAAAATCTTTAAAAAAAAAAATATTTACACAGTTCATAGGGGTCTAGACCGGATTAATCGTATTTACTTCAACCAATGGGGAAATTAGGTTCTGGTCCGACCAGAGTTTTGGAAGATTATGGTTGTGACCAGGGTTCCACTGTATACACTTTCACTGTCATGGATTTCATTCACAACACTTGTACTGCCATGGCCTTATTCGCAACACTTGCACTGTCATGGATTTATTCAAACACCAGAATTTTAGATACAGTGGACCTCGGAACAATACCCCGCGACAATTATGTAAGTATAATTTGAATGCATGTGGAAGTGTATTTTGGGGGTCTGAAAACCCAACCTCGTGACATTACTTAAGGAATTGTGAATGGCACTTGAGCAGGCTTCTGGGATGAAGTTTTTTCATTAACCAGGGTCCACTGTAATTTGAATATGCTGCTTTAAATCTGAAATCAAAAATTAATCCAACATGTGAGGATTTTTAATTATAGAAAAAAACTGTACATGAATTTTTTTCACATATTTTGATTTTGCTGATGAGCTGGTGATAAATTATCAACATTCACAGATGCCTTGTTGAATGTGCCTGATACTATTTAATACATTTAAAATCCCGATGTCTTGGGTCGTTCTGTTTTTGATTTGGTTTGACATACAAAGAGTTAATAAAAGATGCACATTTATCTTGGTAACATGAAAAGTTTTATGTTGTCTATTTTATGTGTGAGGCCTTATATAGTATTGGCTCTCAAGAGAATTAATAGTTTTCGTCAAAGAAAAATGATGAGTTGAGGAACAACATGCTATTAACCACAGGAAATAGATTTTCCAAATTATACAGTTTACCATCATTTTTAGGGGATATATAAAAAGTACAGTCAATTTATTTTTGGATAAACAAAGAAAAACTAATTTAGATGCAGTAGTGTGGGTCAGGTGTATTGTTTTAAGCTACATTGTATGATTCAGT